>JAJIYU010005504.1:0-22280 GCA_030144865.1 Tinospora cordifolia
TCTCTCTCTCTCTCTCTCTCTCTCTCTCTCTCTCTCTCTCTCTCTCTCTCTCTCTCTTTTGCCTTCCATTCTGATTATAGTTGACATATTTGTTATGATGCAGAAGGAACATCTAGAACGGGAGATTGAGAAACGATTTATACGTACCACACCCTTGGGGAAAGATAAAAATTACAATAGATATTGGTTTTTCCAGCGCGATGGTAGAATTTTTGTTGAGAGTTCTGACTCCAAGGAATGGGGTTATTACAGTTCCAAGGAAGAGGTATTTATATTTCACTCTACATACATGTGGGTAGTTAAGGCCTACTTTTTCTTTGCTATGATTCTGATGGTCTTTCAACAGCTGGATGCACTGATGGGTTCCCTTAATTTGAAAGGGGAGAGGGAAAGGGCTCTTAAGAGACATTTTGAAAAACAATACGAGAGGATAAGGTGAGTCTGATGACTCTATCCTATAACTTGTTCCTGAATCAAGAGATGATGTGTTTAGTTTTAAGTGTCTATTATTCATAGCTGCATGAATTTTGGGTTTAGTTTGTGAATGCCCTTGTATTATTAATATAATTCTTTCAGATATCTTTTATTTTTTGGGGCTTTTATAATTGTCTCTTCTTTTTTATCATACGCAATGTCTTTTCAACCTTGATTAAGCCATAGCTGCATTAATCTTCGTTTCGATTTGTGGATGCCCTTGAATTATTCATATAGTCCTATCAGATATCTTATATTTATTGGGACCAAGACACAACTAAATTGAATAAATTTTACAAATCAGTATTTGCCTCTTATTTTTTCCTGACATTTATCATCTGCAAACTTCACAGTGCGGCACTATGGAAGAGATCGAAGAACATTGCTCAAAAGATTGCAATGGAAGAGGCGGTGCTCAGAAGATCAACAAGAGTTCGAGCACCTCGTAAGGATAGCCCAGCAATGGCATTCTTGAACTATGTTAACAAGTGGAAGGATTAACGGATGGCTTCATTTCAGTAGTTGGAGATGGAGTTGTCTCCAGTAAAAGATCAATTTGGCTGCTGCTACTGCTACTCTTTTTGGAATTGAAGGCACGAGATTTCTTTGATTGCTCTTACCGTCTTTTCTCTGCAATTTTGGTTAAAAAAAAATATATATATATATATACCTTGCGGAGCGCATTACGTACCCATTTAAAGAGTTATTTTCATCTAGAGCGGTCATTTGTCCTGCTATCTATTTCAATTCGAACAGAACTAAATGAAGTTTTGTTGGATGGTTGACAAGCACAAGCTCCTTGGTACGGTGTAAGAGGAAGATGCTGATGCTCTTGCTTTTGTAGTGAAAAAAGGCTCTAATTTTGTGCAGCCTTTGCCGGTTTTATGTTTTGGTTCAATCTTCTTGGTTTTGATTAACCAAAGATTTAGCTTCTTGATTATCTTTTTTTTTCCTTGTAATCATTTTAAAGATACGTACAATCTGAAGAGACGTGAAGATAGAGATTCAACCATTTTCATGATGTATGTCATACACATTGAATGCTCGTTATGGAGTTGTTCTATGCATCCTCATTTACTCTTCTAGTATTACTTGGTGTCTTGGTCTTCAAATAGTTGAGAGATGTATTGACAACACAATCACGTAATCGACTACGAGTGTGACGGG
This sequence comes from Tinospora cordifolia, assembly GCA_030144865.1. Lineage (NCBI taxonomy): Eukaryota > Viridiplantae > Streptophyta > Magnoliopsida > Ranunculales > Menispermaceae > Tinospora > Tinospora cordifolia. Next base: position 1,642 of record JAJIYU010005504.1, read on the forward strand.
GAAAGCAATAAATTCTTATTTCATGGCAAAACATGTTACAGCGTAGGGAAGGTTTTTCCACTTGGAACTGCATTTGGTTTTTTTATTTGAAAATCTTGAAAATAACATTAACCATACCTTGAACAATGCAATTTTATGTATTTCTAAAACTTCTTAGAAGAAATGTCATTGATGTATGAATTGATAGATATTAAATTAAGAAAATAACATTTAATGCTTACATTTAAAATACGCATTTTAATGAGATGTTAAATACTTTCTTTAAAAATTCTATCAATTTAAATTTAATCAAACTCAATTTATTCAACAATCATGTTGGGTAAATTTTTTCTTGGTCACCTTAGCTTGCAAATTAATGGTAACTTAATAACTATATCTCTTACACAAGTTTTTTTTTTTTTCATCATCCATGGTTACATCAAAAACGCCCGTACCTGCCTGAAGTATGTGTACGGCGAAATGGGCCACCTATTCAGCTGCCCAGCAAATTTCTGTGGCAAATCTTGAAAACAAAGAAACGAAAATGCAATTTTCTTACAAATAAAAATGATTTATGGCGCATTATACGATTTAAAGCCGAGCCATCCAAGTGAATTGCAGGTCGGACGAAAAAGACAACAAAATAAATATCGACGTCGTACAAACATGATAAAGAAATCTAAGAGAAAAAAAGGGAAGTTTATTGGGCCAAATAGGAAATAGAAATATCAGTCTATTTGACTGATAATTTTCTTCTAGTCACATTGAAAATGTTATTTCATACGAGGATATAGTTAACACCTCAACAACAGCTTTCTAGTATTATAGCAAAATAAATTCCCTGGCGGTACAAGAATCAAAATGAAATTGTTCTTTGAAAAAGTGTAGCTGCAATGGAGAGCTTTTTCACCATGAAGGAAACAACAGAATATAGCTGCTGCTGTAATAGTCGAGAAAATTGAAAACCACGTGGACTAGCAGAATAATACTAGATACAGGAGCATAACAGGAACCGCGTGACCAGAAAAGAGCAATACCTAACCCAATTAGTGTGATTCAAAGATGTGGGGCGGCTGGGGAAATTGTGACCAAGGAGGTTGCCGCTTCCACTCCCAACCCTCTAGCATTCTGAAACTCCATGTGACAGAATCTTCTTGGTCTTGATCTGGTGAATAAGAGGGAGCCTCCCATGGACTAGTTGGATCTTAAAGTGAAGGATACCGTGATTTTAAAGGAAAAGAAATGAGATAGTTGATATTGCTAATGGTTTTTGCACTGAAACTGATATCTTAAAACCAAAACCTAATGGTATGTTTGGATTTAACCAACTTTGGTTTGGTGCAATTGGTCAGGAAACAAATTTATGGAAAGGGCCTTCCTAAGTTCAAATCCACCTTAAGTTGGTAACCAACCTTTCTAATAAGGATGTGGACTTTTGTCATACGCAACACCATAAGTCCTTGTGTCCAATATTTTAAAATCAACCTCTACTTGTTCAATTTTTGTGGGATGATAAAGTATAACATCCACCAAATACCCAGATATGCCTCCTAGTCTGACGTTTGTCTCTCTGATCATCAGAACTTAATGCTCCTAGAGATGGATGCATCAAGAACAAGTATAACATCCACCCAATACCCAGAAATGCCTCCTAGTCTGACGTTTGTCTCTCTGATCATCAGGACTTAATGCTCTTAGAGATGCATGCATCAAGAACAAGTATAACATCCACCCAATACCCAGAAATGCCTCATAGTCTGACGTTTGTATCTCTGATCATCAGGACTTAGTGCTCCTAGAGATGGATCCATCAAGAACAAGTTACCCGTAAGGGGATCAAGCATGCATAACCTTTAAATAGTGGGACTTGTAACACAATCAGATGACAGAACATCAGGAAATGCATTTATATTTGCTGCGTCATGGTTACTACTAGTAATTAATGAGGAGGCAGCCAAATCTTTATAATCCAAAATACTGAACTCTTCCTTCAAGGTGTACTAGTAGAGAAATTTTTCATTACCATGTACAAAAGTATAGCAGTTTACCTAGATGTTGGCACCGGATTAGAGCAGTTTTCAGATATCAGGACGGCATAGCACTGATTGACTGGCAGAGTAGAGTGCAAAACCATTTTCTTTTTAACATCTCTCAAAAATTTTATACAGTTTCTCCAGTGAAGCCACCTGCAATGTCAATTTATTAGTTAAAACAATAAACCTAATTTCCAGCTCTAATTATTATTATTTTTTTAAAATGCACAATTTTTCAGACTGCCAAAACCAGGTGGATCCCATAATCATCCTGCAAAACGTTTCAAGCAAAAACACTTGATTGTCCAAAATAATCCAACAGTTCATTGGTTAGTTCAGAAAATTGTGCTCTAGAATTGGTGGCCGATGAGGTGGAACGTTTCATAGCGTTGACAGGTACCTCAAAAGGTAGTCCAGCATGTACAATGATTTTAAACAACTTTTTGTGAAGATGAAATTGCATGCTAAATTTATGCAGCTAGATTTTCTATTTATGATTGATATGCACGTTAGATTTTGATTTTGGTGTTGGGACCCGCTATGTACTTGTTTTCTCTCTTCCTTAGAATACTTGTAACTCCTATTGCACTTACTTTTTAATTAATTCAATAATCACTTTGTTTCTTCTCAAAATAAAAGATAATATGAGATACATCCCACAAATGCTGGATTTAACATAATCTCCTATATCATCTTTTATATAATGATGCAATTTTGACAATTAGGTCCATGGCTTCAATGCATACTGCAGGGAATTATATTCTTGTTTTAGTTAGCCCAAAATTATGAGTTTCCCAGTGATCTACTCGCCACAGAGCTTGATCAATCTTTATCAAAGTTAGCACATAAAGTTTCTCCATATTCCAGGTTGCATCTTTAACGCCTAATCACTGATAATTGTAAAAAGAGCCAGTGCATTAGCAGGATAATAATAAACTAATACTGCTGTCACCAGGTTCAAGGGAAAACCTGGACAAAAGTTCCATTTGTAGCCATAGACTTTGGAGGTTTGAGAAACAGTCTCATGGATGGGAATAAGACGTGCTGGATAGACCATTCTCGCCGAGCCCATGCAACGTCTGCCTCAGAAAGTAATTCATTATCAAAGCTGTCCTCTGTGACAGCATTATTTCCTGTGATGCATCAGCAAAGACTTCAAAACCAAATGCATGAATTTAACTTGTTACTGAAAAGGCTTAAATTATGCAAAACCTTAATTCTAATTATGCTTGATCGACCAAAATATTCATCAAACAGTTATATAAAAATTTTAGTTCGCAACATTTCAGTGGAGAACAAGGAGAAAGAAACATAGACAACAGCCAAATCTCTTTTGCATTGCACCAACTTACATTGGTACAACTAGAATGATAATCCATATATAATGCTGGTATGATTTCTTATGTATTGTTTGAAGTCAATAATTAGGCTTTATTTGAGTTAAGTAAATAATATGTCAACCTTTCATTGTTACATGCTCATAGGATGGACAAGCTTAGTTTCTAATCGAAAACATTCTATATGACTACACACTTTATGTTATAAGATCTGGGGCAAGCATTGCTCAAGAAATATAAAAAAAACAGCAATATATATAGCCAAAATAGTTGCTTGTCTCTGCTATAGAGTCTACTCAAACTTACTAAGCATATTGTGTCATTTGGAACTCCTGGCTTAGTATTGAGGAAACAAATAATCATGGGATCCAGATTATCAGAAAACAACACTCACATTGCATTGGCAAAAATTCAGTGATTAAGTTGCTTCACACAAAGATGCTGTCGGTCCATGATTTCATACAAGAAAACTGTGGAATCTTCAGCAACCATTGAATATCGAGAAACAAATTCTAGAGAATATAAGGCAGGAATGGAAAGACATCCTCTAATACCCGACACATAAGATATGCATTTCACAGAAAAGAAAAGTTATACCTAAACTGTTTGAGTCACTCTCACAGTCTTTACTGTTCTCAGGCTGTTTAATCTTCTTGTACCACTGCAAACCATCACCAGCTGGGTTGGGGATCAGAGGAGGGTGCATAGCGTAAAAATTTCCAAGGGCAGCTGCAATTGCTTGAAAGCAGTTCTTCTCATCCTCCCAATCAACCTACAAATGTTTTTTTTTTTCATTTATAACTAAATGAGTGATGGAGGCATACAGCTCAAAATAAAAACAATAGAAATAGCTATTTTATTTATTCTATGGAATTAACAAAAATTTTAGTCAGTAACTAGGTAAATGGCTAATAGAAAGACAAGATCCCTATCACTGTTGAGGAGATTATAAAGCATTCAGATTCTTCTATTTTTCAGGAATCAAAACTTCATTAGTTATGAATAAACACAGTTGGTACAAGAAGCAACAGAACAAAAACCTTGACAAATCAAAAGGACGACAACACCATCCCAAAGCCTCCCCACTCATGATGAACATCACTCCAATTCAATAACCAATTGACAATTAAGAACCCCTTGTTCCATGAGGCACAATTATGAACTAGCCAAAATGTTGACCTTTTCTCATATAGTATCCCACCCATGGCGGACAACAATTGAAAAATCTAGTTATTCCTTTCAACCCACGAAGTCTACATGTAGCAAATAAGGCCATCAGTCATTACTCTATCAACCTTATGTAAGGAGTATAGGTAAGAGAAGAGACAAATAATCCCCCCTCAATGGAAGGTGGAGCCCGATAACGTCCTCCTAAGAACGAAAACCATTTACTCTAATTTTCTCTTGTGAATTGACAAGAGAAAAAAATATGACCAGAGCTTTTACTTTGCTTCATGTAAAAAGGAAATTAGTGCTGGAAAAAGCAACTATTAGGCCCACTCCTCTGCAACCTAAGACAAGTATTTTCCATCAATTCAGCATGGTAACAAGCTCCATCGAAGAGCTTCTTTTAGCAGAATTACCAGCTTTACAGCCATGGTCCTCTTGTTTCGAGGAATTTACAATACAAACCACAGAATAGCTAGTCTATCCAATCAATACAAAATAATTTTTCATGACCCCTGGTCCCCAATCAATAATAGAACCTATTCAAGCAGGGAAAACGATGGCTGCATTTGGTCCATGATTTGAAAACTAGAATAATATCAGCAAAGTGAAAACTTGGGAAATGGTGTTCCATTGTTTCCTGAAAACATGTTTTTTGTAAAATGTCAGAAAACTGTTTTCAGATTTCATCCAACCGAATCATTTTCTGTATTTCTAAAATTTCAGATACAGAAAACTGCATTCAGATCATAAATCAAGCACAAACTAGATTAGCAACAGATTAGGATAACTTCACATATCACTAAACATTTAACGAGACGAAGACTTACATCATTGCCCAAACAAAGCACAAATTCTGGAACATGGTCCATGTTAGGTGTGTATTGGTCAAGTATAACAGGAAGCCTTGACAAATTCCCTTGTTGATCAATATGTATGCAGAAATACTCATCAAGCATTTCAGCCTTTTGCTTGAGCAATTCAGTGTTCATCTGGCCGTGAAATTTAAAAGAGAGAGAGAGAGAGAGAGAATAATAAATAAATCATATCAGTGAACTATGTCAAAGACTACAAATATAAGAGGAAAAATAGTGCAGCAGTGAAACGAAGTTAGCAGTTAAATTAAATGTAAGAAACCCACAGGATTATTAATATCATAAAAAAAGCATTCATAAAAAAAAAAGAAAGAAAAGAAAAGAAACTGATAATAAGCAGGTCAAGCTGAAGAGAAATTTTATGATTGGAATGAGGAACAAAAATAAGTTACTTCAGCAATCTTGTTCTTCAGATCATCATTCTCTCCGGAATCAGACTCCAAGTCTTCCTCTCTTAGTGCCATTATTATTAACTCAGAGAGGGGAGCTGGATCACTGAGTTGTATAGCATTGAAATGGGCAAATCGGCGTAGAACTTGCTGGTACATGAGTTCTTTGCTGCAAAGGCATTATATCATGCAATTGATCAACAAAAACATGTATAACATCAGAAATCAGATTAATATTAATTGAAAATTATTTAGAGGTAAAAAAGTAAAACAAAAACCTCACTACCATAATATACAAAAGTAGAAGCATGGTATATCTGGTTTATTGGGTGCACTACCTAGAACAGCTAAATGAATAGAAGGATTACTAATTAACGTAAACATTTTTATAGGAAACCAGTACTACTTCATCAAAGGTGGAAGCTGAAGGACGATTCTGTAACACATACCAGGAAACTTACTTTGCATTGTGATACTAGAAATGTTATAGTTTTTTTTTTTGTAAAAGACAATATAAAATGATTACCTCAAATTCACAACATTAACAAGATATAGACAAGTATTGTGTTGAAGTAAAGCCAGCACGTCATCTGCCATTCCAACATACGTACAATGCTTCACAATATCAAGAAGACCTAAAGTGAATGATCAAAAATAATTTGTCAGAACAAAGAAAATGGTTTCCAACTGTATAATCAACATTTCAAAGAAAATGGTTTACAACTCACCTGAATGACATTTAAAATCTATCTCACTGAGAAGTTCCTGGACACTTGTCAAATCTGCAGATTCCTTTGGGTTACGTCTCTGTCTTACAGCACAGCTACAAAATGGCATCCAATTTATAATGAATCATAACCTCCTCAGATGTAGCCCTAGTAAAACTATTATTTAACCATTCAAGCTGGGAACAAAAGCAATCGAACAGCTTTGTGAAATGAATTTAAAAAGTAACAAAATAAGGGGAAATTAGATAGAGTGGCATTATCATATTATAATTTTTGCCACAATAACCAAGCCAGAAAAAAAGAAAGCCATTGAATGCAAACTACCTCAGACTTTACAAATAAGTAACAATGGAAGATAGATGGGAACAGACCCGGGAACAGACCAGAATCTTACCGCATAGAGGCTAATCCAACTTTTCCTTCCTGTTGTCCCAAAGGTTTATCCTGCAGGTAAGCATGCATTCTCCCTACAGGATCTGTAGAATCTGTCCTGACCATTTTATGGACTGGAACTTTCTGAGACTTTAGAATAACTGCAGTACAAATTATACACCAAATAAAAGAACGTAGTAACAGACTAACAAGGTAAATCTCTGACATAAAGACTTAAAAATGCCATAAATAAAAGGACAACAAATGATCTGGATACCTGGAGATGAGGGATTAAGATTGTTAACCTTGATTGCACCAAGAGGTACAGATTGAGAAGCATGTACAACCTAGGTAGTGTGCATGAGCCAAATCATCAGGCTTTAAAAAGATGCCAGAAAGCAATCAGTTTGAGAATTTAAACGAAGAAATTTAATTAAAAGGAATAGAAAAGATAAATCCATCCAGTTTCACATGTACGGGCCAATAAATCTGAATATCACACAGCATAATAGATAAAAGGGAAAAGAAAATGATAAAACAAGAACTTCCAAAGCAAAACATCTCAACTAAATCATCAAGTTCACATATTATCCAATGAGATACATGGACTTAATGAATCCTGTACCTAATCATCTAAAAATTGACCCAATTGGATTAACATCTGACATCCGAGGGATGAGAACAGTTCAACATATATATCATTTAAAATAGTGAACAATAGAGAATCTATCAGTACTAAGAAACTATATATTAGCAAATCATAAAAAAGTGTATATAAGTTTGTTAGTGGTAGGCCATTGCTACAAACTAACTCAACTCAGACCTTTGGCAACAGGAGATCATAGATTCTAAAAAACAAGAAGAAATGTTTTTAATTTTTAATGAACACCATAAACTAACTCAACTCAGCAAAGCTTTTTTCAAACTAAATCAGGTAGACTAAGAATACTGAAATTAGAAAGTATAAAGAATAGATTATAAAGTACTTTCAAGTGCTACATGGGTGGGATCTCTTATTTGCAAATTGCAAAAGCATATGTTTTTCTGCAGCTATTACTACATGTTCATACACGAGAAGAGCTCCATTGATGACAGAACTCAATTACAAATAGTATAAGTAAGCACGAAATATATATATTTCAAAAAATAGGCCACGTTGGTCAAGCATGATAGAATACCTGTGTTTGGAAAGCTTTTGTTGAATTAGAACACCTCAGCATTGACTCAACAGTAGACTGTATGCTCTCAACAATGTGTTCCTGATTCAAAAGGCTTACCTGCACATATATAGCAGAGGCTAAAAATATCACATCATAAATTGAACAATTTAACCATTGCAGCATTTCACCATAGTGTGATCATTGAAGGGGGACCAGATCAATGAAGCAAATGTCTAAGAGAATTAAGGGAAAAAGACATACACAAGGATTACAAGAAGAAATTGCATGCATCCTAATTCTGGTGAAGGGAAAAGAAACGGACACACGCACTCTCTCATATGTCTAAGAGAATTAAGGGGAAAAGAAAAGGGGAAAGTGTGTGCATCCTTATTCTGTTTCTTTGATCATTAATCTATATGATTGCCATGTATAATAATAAGAAATCACAATCTCATTAGTTTTATAGAGGCTTTTAGGCCATTGAGAGCATCCATACCTCTCTCTTTGTTGGATGAACATTGACGTCCACATGATCAGGTGGCAGAGAAATAGACATGTAAACAAAGGGTTTTGATGCTTTTGGCAACGTTGCAGCATACACAACTTCAATCGCCCTTTTCAGGGCAGTGCACTCAACCAACCTATCTGAAAAGAAAATAGTTAGAGCCATCTAGGAGTAAAAGGGTTGAAGCAGGTTCCAGTTGGTCTTCCTGTGCAAAGGTTCGTTGAGGGAAAAAGCAAACTGGTGAAATGAACATTTTACAGTGAAGTAGGATAATCAAACTGCCAGGACATAGAAGCAACCAAACTGAAGTCCAATATCCTAATAGGGAGTCAGAAGTCCTTTTTTTCTCAAATGGATACATAATACATACCGTTGATATATAGAACCATTGTCATTTTCTTTGCATTATAATTTGAATTGGAGATATAACCATTCATCTTAAAGAATGACGAAGATGGATCACTGCCAGAAGCTGTCACTTCCAATAGATCACGAGCAACAGAAACACCATAAATTGATTTAATTGCATCTAGCCTTGAGGATGTGGCAATGGAATGCACATCCGCCCTAGCTGCACCATGCTAAACCAGATAAAAGATAAATGGTGAAAGAGTTACAACCAAAAAGTTCAAGGAAATCTCTCTTCATGAGAATACTACAGCTTCACAAATGTATTAAAAAAAAAAACACGAATTCCACAGGAGTTCATAAACAAACCTTTCTACAAGAGAAGCTAACATTAATGTGATGAACCGCAAACCTTGATATCAGATCTACGATTTTTGCATAATCATCAGCAGAATTCTGAAGTGTCTTTCTCCGAGCCATCATATTGTAGAAAAGATTTTCAACCTGTAAAGCATAGAAAGATCCATTCATATTTTTTCTTGAAGGAAAAATGTACAGCACAACGTCATTCAATTTGCAAACCATGTTTGTAGTTCCTACCATTATCTGAGTTCCTTTCACAGCAGCGCAAGCCTTAGGTTCATGCTCCATAGCACCATCTCTATATGAAACCCTGACAAGGCCAATTGAAACACCGTCACATTTAAATAACATACAACATAACCGTATCAATTGCTACTTCTTCCAACTATTTCACCATCCAATCCTATGCACACCATCTTTTCAACCATCATCCTCTAAGAAGAAACAAAAAAACCTAACTCATGAGGTTAAAGACATAATAGCATTAGCTGCTACTTCATTTAAGCATTTCGCCATTGATTTCTATCATCAATCACAGTTCCTACTGTCATCCAATAGGAAGGAATTAAAAAGAAGTAACTTCATTACCTGTAACCATGCAATTGGCCTGTGGTAATGGTGGTGACAGTAACATGCGCGACGTAAGTCATACTAGCCAACGCTTCTCCTCTAAACCCCATAGATCTAATCCTCTGCAGATCTTCAAAAGCCGATAACTTCGAAGTCGTGTGTCGCTCACACAGGATCGGCAAATCTTCATACTAAAACAAAATGCAGAATTATAAAAAAAAAAAAAAGAAAAAGAAAAAAACCAAGAACATAACCTTATTCACTCTCACACTCATCAATCAATCAAAAGTTCAAAGTTCAATTAGGTTTCTTGCGCTCTTCCTTCGAACACACTTACTCGGATTCCGTGACCGTCATCGGAGACTTGTATGAGCTTCAGTCCTCCGTCCTTAACGACGATGCTTATGGACGAAGACGAAGCGTCGATGCTATTCTCGACGAGCTCTTTCACAGCGGAGACTGGACGCTGAATCACCTCTCCGGCAGCGATTCTGTTAATTACAGAGTCTTCGAGACGACGGATCTTCGGAGGCTGTATAGAGAGTGGTTCGATGGATCGTTGTTCTGAGATTTCTTCTATTTCCATTTCTTGTAGAACGACGAGAGAAAGACTAGGCAGCGCGGGAATAACAGTGGACAGTGAGGGAATAGCGCGCGTTGAAGCTGAGACGGAATTTGAAGAAAGCATAGAGTTACCAAATGCGGATTTGAGATCTTATACTCCGGGAGTTTTAAAGCTTATCCCATTCCAGCCTTATTTTCTGCCGCGTGGAGCGGCGAAATTATCCGTATCTGCTATTATGCTAATAAAATAGCTGTTTTTGGTTAGGAAAAACTTTCCAACCAATAATTAAGAGAAAATTGTAACTACTTGTAATTATTTTTCTTGGGGTAATGCTATGACAATTATTAAATCATATTTTCTTATAAAGTTGTAATAGTCACAATTATTAGATGAATGATAATCATAATACTACCGTTGTTAGTGCAACAACATATATCATTAAGAAGTTGTTTACTAATGGGATGTCTTATACATAGAAATACATAGAAATAAAAAGCATTACCTTCTACATGTAAAATTACTTAAAAAATTAATAATTCTCAGTTTTATGCTTAAAATTAAACTCTCCAAAACAGCCCTTAAAAAAAAAATAATTTCCATTGATATTAAAGCCAATCAAAGTCAAGGCCATATGTAGAGTCAAAAAAGGTAAGAACAACACTAGCGAAGGATAGAAAGAGTTTGTATCATATTTCCTTTTTCAGGTTTATTAAGAAAGAGAAAACTCTCACTAATTAACAAGAAAAAGAGAGGGGGGCAAAATAGAGTATTAATTTCAAGCTAGCTAGTATTTGCTAGTTTTGTTCTTGTCTTTATAACAAAAGTTAGGTTGATTAGAAAATAATGACATAATCTAACAACAGAAACTTTACAATATATGTGCATGCATGCCATTGAATTCATTATCTTCTTTTCTAAACTTACTCGTCTGCCAATATAAGCTTAACACGGTTCATAAAAATAAATAAATAAAATTGTGACAAAGCTTTAATTTAAATAGTCGCGTCCAAAAGGCTTTGTTGAGTTAAAAACCTTTTGGTAGATCTTCAAGCCCTGAACACAGCAGGAGATTATGAGTTAGGGTTTAGGGTTTTTGTTGAGGAGACAGAAGTCCTCGTTCTACAAAATGCATCATGAGCCTGTCGGCCTCTTTTAAATTCCCATCTAATGTCAATCTCTCAGACACTTTCTTACACAACTTCACATCGGGAATCAAATTCCTAACAAACATTCTGCAAGCAACTTTGTAAGACAACAATGGAGTTCCCTTCTTCAAGTAACTCTCCATAAGAACATTGCAAGTGTTAGCATCAGTCCTTGATGCAGTCCGCAACACCTTTCCCAACAGCTTATAAGCCTCTTCAATACTGTCAAAACTGCAAAGCTTTTCAATAACTTGGTTATATGCAGTTCTGAACTCACTCCTCTCAAGCATCTTCTCCAGTAACTTCAACAAATCTTCCACCTTACCACCTTTACAGTACCAATGGATCACGGTTCTGTAAGTAACAGGCGTAGGAACCAAACCTTTACTTAGCATTTTCTTGGCAAGCTCATTAGCCTCTTCAAACCTACCTCTTTTACCCAATGCATCAATTAGTGTTGTGTAAGTGAACACGTCCGGGCGTCTGTTGCTCAGATACATATCATCGAACAAGGAAAGAGCAGCTTCGATGTCTCCTTCCCGACAAAACCCATGCATTACAGTTGTAAAATTCACAGCATTAACAGTACATCCCATGCTTAAGCACTTCTCCAAAAACTTTTTTGCTTCCATGGCATTCTGGACTCGACATAGAGATTGAATCAGAAGATTAATTTCAGTGGGTGTTGGGAAAAAACCTTTGCTCACCATCTCCTCAACCAAGTCAAATGCTTCGGTCAATTTCCCTTCTCTGCGTAGCCCATGCATGACTACACTATACGTGATAGCATTTGGACTCCACCAGTCTTCTTCACTTAAATTCATCATCTCTCTTGCTTCTAGTGAATTGCCTGACTTACATAAACCATTTAGCAAGGCGGTGTAGGAGACATTGTTTGGCTTGCACCCATGTTTGTGCATGCTTTGAAGCATCTTCTTAGCTTGATCAATCTTCCCTATCCTACAAAACCCATTGATAACAGCAGTGTAAGTCACCACATCAGGAATGCAACCTTTGAGGAACATTTCGGTCACAAGTTCCTTGGCCTTGTCCAAGTTTCCTTCTAGACAAAACGAGTGAATTATAGCGCTATACTCAACCTTATCAACCCAAAATCCTTTCTCCTCCATTTCCCGCAAGAACACAAGAGCATCATCACCATGCCCATGCTTCGAGAGCACATGAATTAGTGTGCTATAAGTGACTTGATCAGGTAACAAATTCCTCTCCTTCACCATCTTCTCCAACACCTCCCTCACTTCTTTAGTCCTCCTTTGCTTACATAAAAATCCCATCACAGTACAGTAGCTGATCTTATCCGGAGAACAACCTCTGTGAGGCATTTCATCAAGCAATTCCAACGCATCTTCAATTCGATACAATTCACAGTAACCTTTGATCAAACAATTATAGGTAACAACATTGGGCACAATCCCAACCCTCTCCATTCGATCCAAGAACCGCACTGCCTTCTCCAACCTATTCCCCATCACAAGAACATGAATTGCAGTATTGCATATGGATAAATCCGGTGCACAGCCCGATTTCTGCATCAAATTTAACACTCTCATTGCACTCCTCAGCTTCCCAGCCCGGCTATAAGAAACCATAACGTAGCCAAACGCTTCAGACCGCCGTTCTACGCCTCGTCTAGCCATTAACCGGAGAATTCGCTTGGAGCCTTGGCAAAGCTTGGTCTTGCTTAGTATCTCAAGCATTTTGTAATACACTTCGGGGGCGTGGCGATAGCGCCATTGTCTGTCCGCCCAGTAGAAGAAGCTTAACGCGACGCGCTCGTCGCGCTGAGCTCGTAGAACTGCCGATATTTGGCTTGGTTTTAAGGTTCTTAATAGGTGTCTTAGCTCGGATTCTAGTTTCGGACCCCATGATTGCCGAAGCTCGATTAATCTGCAAGTTTCTTTAACTAAAGGATGCTTTGATTCGTCAATTTCATCAGACTTGTTAAGGCTTGTTTCGGTCCGTTTGGCATCAAACAAATCCAAAATTCCAAAATCTTCTTCTTCTTCTTCTTCTTCTTCTTCGTCTTCCTCTGATGATTCGGAATCGAAATTAGTGATGGGGGTTTGATCGAATGAATGTAAAACCTGGTTAGGATTGTGATCAAAGTCGCGACTTTTAGGAGAAACGAGATTTGATTGAGGAACGAAAGAAGAGAAACGGGGAATGGTCAGATTTGGAATAGTGGATTCCGAAATGGTTATACCGCGCAAGAATGGATGGAATCGTGGTGAGCAATGCAACTGATAAGAATTCGTGGATTTTTTAAGTGTGTTATGGATTCTACTGACATTTGAGAAGAACATTTGACGTGAGGGAGAGTTCGCTTGTCTTTTAGGATGTCTTTGAGTGTCAAATACAATTACCGAAAAATTAGATTAAATTGGGCGCCCCCGACGCATGTTTAGGGTAGAAGAGAGACGACAAGTAGTAACGTTTTCAAATGTGTTTTAAATTGGTTTTATACAAGTATGAAATTTATAAATCTGAAATAAACAATTGACATGCCTGTCACAGCTATATCAAAAATATGACTAACCAGGCAACGTTAGGTTAAGTAGGTAAAATTCTATGCCCCTTAGCCCACAGGTCTCAAGTTCAAATATTTTATATTAAAAAAAATTTTAATTTTTTATTTATAATAATAATTAGTCTTAGAATACCAATAAAACTGACTCAAAGATAATTTTAATAAAACTATTACATATATTGCAGTTGCATAAAATATATATATATAACTACAAACAATCTTTTCAAGGAGGAGAACAAGACATGTACAAAGAAAAGTACTTGGATCTTTATATTGGATAGAAGCTTTTCACCATTGACGTCCCAAATATAGATTAAGAGAAAAAAAAAAAAAAAAGAAATAATATTTCAACAAAGAATAAATTAACAGCAACACATAATAAATCTTACATTTAAGATTTCTTCAAAAATGTATCCAACACTCAAAATGTACATGTGAACCTTTTCATTTAAGATCCAAAGTTAAATTATCTCCCTCCACAAATTACCAGAAATTTATTCTTTCATGATACAAGTAAAAGTAAAACCATGAAAATTAAGTGGGTCATCCTTATCTAAGCTCCTAAAGTTCATCATCATTTTACTTGATGGACAGTCCTGAATCTCAAATAGTATTAGATATTATACCCAACTTGATTCCTTTAGGCTCGTGCGTCTAATTTTACTTAAAAAAAAAAAATTCTTAGTATTAATAGGAGAGAGTCCAAAACTAGTATTTCTTGTATAAATGTAAAATTATTAGTTCGATCCACACAAACTCACCAGTTTTCATCTCTTATCAATACTACCGATAAATACATCTTATTAATCCTACCGGTAAATCTTCACATCGTCTGACTCTAATATACCAGCATTCTAGAACCTTGTGACAATACCCAAAATTTACAAAAAAATATTAAGAAAGAAAAGTCTATAAAATGGTTTTAAAAAATAGGAGAAATGATTTTTAAGACCATAGATCGAGTTCCGTTTGAAATCTCAGGCCACAACAGCACCGGGCGTAATTGGAACTTGACCCTTTCATGCATGAAATGGAAGGAATGAATCAAACAAATAAACAAAAAAACAAAATACGATTGGGATTAACCTGAACTCATCGTTTCCAAAAAAGAATTAAAAAAACAAAAAAAGAAATCTATACTAATTAAAAATTATGTTCTATTGACTCTTTACATGAAATGGAAGGAATGAATCAAACAAACAGACAAACAAATACAATTTGGGGTTAGCCTGAGATCTTTGTCTTTTCCAGAAAAGCCATGCTATCAACAAAAGTGATCTATCAACAAACAAAATGATCATTACGCAAGGATTTAGTAGCATTATGAACGTGACACCAAGAGAGGCAGTCCGAGAAGGCTAAAAGGGGGTGCAAGGATTTAGTAGTTCAGTTTCCTACATGACGATTTAGTAGTGCACCGCGATATATTGCAAGAATGTGAAAGAAAAAGAAAGCTGCTACAAGGATATCATCTAGAAGACCCACTACGCCCAAGATTCCTGAAAGCAAGTTCGTTAACTCAGATTTATAACAGGAAGTAATAGTAACTGGAGTAATGTATCAATGTGTAATTCAAATCAGAAACTACCTTCAGGAATGATGTCTATGGGACTTAGTATATAGACCACACTTAGTACAATCTGCAAGTTAGAGAAAGTAGAGTCAGCGCAAAGAAACTGAAAATTTGAGATAAAGATATAAAAAAGAATATATTTAGAACAAGAAAATGCTATCAGTTTTTTTGGTTTTAAGTAATAAGAAAAAAGAAGGAAACAATTGAAAGAGTAATGGTATTGCAATTATAAACAATCAGGCAAAGTGAAACGGAAAAAATTGCAGATTGTGCGACCAGGACATAAATGACAAAATACTCATTGATCAATAGACAATTAGTTATTATAAATGGAAACACAGAGGTAAAAAATAAGGACATAAATCGATAGTGATCCATCTAGTAACAAGAACTTACTGAAAAGATCACACGTGCACTGAAAACAAAATGAAGGCCTCGTTGCGGATCTGCCAATTCCCGTAATAACCTTCGCAGAAGAAATGGCATGTCCCTTAGTTTCTACAGAGAACAAAAAGTTTTGTTTGTTAGTTCATGCACAGATATGATTCTAACCAGATGTATTCAAGAAATTATGAAGAATCTCAGATGATTCATGCAGATATCATTATTAAACTCGGTTTAGAGTTCCAACAACACCAACGACTATTCAGAATAGTCTACATGAACCACGTTAACAATTAAGAAACAAGCAATGTATAAAACCATTCCAACTTCAACTTTTGGCTTCTTGTATTTCTAAATCTTCAACTTGCATTATCACTCTTTCATGCTGGTTGAATCTTTGATCTTCATCTGATATTGATAAACCTCCACTAAATTGCTTTCTTTTGTCTTGTCATCAATTTATTTTACCACAAAACTCTTGTAAGTAATATGCTTCATTTGATCCTATCAAATCCAATTTATTGTGCCCCACCTTGACAACCACATCAAACGAAAAATATTTTTCTTGAGCCTTCACTTTTCCAATTCAGATGTAGATCCTTAGCAAAAATCTACAACAATTATTTTTTCATAAAAAGGAATAAACTCAAGAAGAAGGTTTCCAAACAAATACACTTTCAATGTATGATATCAATACATGGGATCCGAATGTCATGATTGTCATAATGTGCCAAGGTTCACAAACAACATTCTGTAGTTTCTGAACTTATTCTACTTATAAGGCAAGCATTATAACATGCAATAGATTCTGAGTCATCCAATGCTTCACAACTTTCTTCTTGTAGAACATTTTAGTTACGATATGCCCGCAACATCTCTTAGACACACACACACAAATTGATTATTTTCATAAATATGTCATCACATAATTTAAACAGAAAAAATTAACAGATAAAATGTAGGAGAAAATTAAAAAAGAATGACATGGGTACTTATAATAGGTTTGGTCCCCTGCGGACAGAAAACTTAATAGAAAGTACCAGTAACTAAAATTTTCTTCTCAGAAGCCATCAGAATCAGAACTGCCACTAGATGTCTCATGAATGTGACACCAAAAGAGGAACACAACATATCACATTTGTAGTTGAATGCTTCTTAAGTTCATATTACTTCAATTGTTTGTCCATATGAGAACCATTGAGAAGCCAAAGAAAAAAGGCACTGCACTACAAAAGTTAAACAGATGCCAAGTTGGCATTACAAACAAAACTTCAACATTCACTTTCAGACTTATGTTGCAATGGATAGGCTTCTTATTTTCATATTCAATGCCTTTGTGCTTATAACTATTTAGCAATTCTAACCTTTCAGTGTCTCTTTAGTTGTAAATTTTAAAAAGAAACTATACAATTTAAGGTGACATGTATTAGTGAGTTTTCTAGGATGAATACAATTATGTGAAGATTTAGTTAAGATAAAACTGTTATACATCATTTCTCCAAAGGAAGTTGAACTGAAATAGAATATGTCTACACACATGTGTGCCAAAAGAAAAGGGGAGAATGCATATAGATCAAGAGAGAGCTGAGCTAAGATAGTAACTTCTTTTACCATAATCCATGATCTAAGAAATGATGTCTAACCCTTGAAAAGACATGCGTACTGTGTCAAACAGTCAAAGAGTACCCTCTGGATGATACAAACATTCTTTACGCACCCTAGGTTTGTACTGTTTTTCACATGCTGATCAGTTAAACAGGTCCTTCTTCCAACCAAAGTATATTAAGCCCTTTTAATAGTTATAAGAGCACAATGAGATAAGAAGTGGCATATATTTGTATATTTATACCTGAATAAGACCATGTGCACCACCTGCAAAATGCCGATTGTATCTCTCCACTTCATCTAGAACCCTACGAACCTCAATGTTATTGCGCTCTCTGCTTGAAGACTCAGAAGGTATCAACATTGTTATTAAACGACGACAAATAGGGCATCTACAAGGCTGAAGTGCAGATCCATGATGCCAAACACGCATGATACAAGAGCCTATAGATTACAAAAAAATTACCAATTGACATTCCAGAATAAATATATTGGCAAACACAATGAAAGTTACAAGTATACAAAACAACGGCATGAGTTGCAAGGTGTTAGATGTTGAGTAGCAATCCACTTAATACATAATTTCTATTTGTGTGCAGTTCCTTGTATATTAGCTTCCCACTTAAAGTTAAGAACTTTTACTAGTTTATATTGGGAACCAATTGCTATTAGAAACTAACAACAATTCCTAATACTATTTTAAAAGCCCTCACCGGGTTGTATGATAGGTAAGTGAGAGAGGTGTGTAAGAGAATTTGTAAGTGGCTGTAAATGCATTTTTTATAATTTATAGCCTATTTGTATTCTCTCATTAATAATATTGATTTCCATCTCCCTGAATAAGTGATATAGCAACAACCGAACCATGTAAATTTGTGTGTTCTTCGCACATTTCTTTGCATTGGTTTGGATCAATTAGATTGATTGGGTTTGCGTCTTTGACTATTTGGTTTCTGCTTCCTTTATGAATAATACAAAGAAATGGTAATATTTTCCTCTCAGAATATGCTTTCATGGCAGTCATCTTTAGAAATTACTTAATAGGAAATACTTACATAAAACAAAATGCATTTCTAGCAGTTCCAGTAAAAAAAGGTCCTTATTCCCATTACTATCAAACAAGAATAGAAACACTGTTTGAAAGTAGCAGTGACTGGGGAAACAACATAGCTTAGTTGCACATATTTAAACTGTTGCATCACAATTAACAATGTAAATAACCAAATTGATCAATATTCACGTAAGCCCTGGAACTAAAGTATTCAATAAGACACTGAAAACACTTTCTAAGTTATAGAAACGCACATTATATATCATAGCAAAGCGAAAAAAGGTACTCAAAAACACCATAGCCACCAACAAATATTCTGGAGGAGGATCAGTAGTTTCAATAAGCCTATTCACCTAACCGGCGGAACTAAAGCTAAGCAACTGAAAACACTTTCTAAGTTACAGAAACGAAAAGAGGGACTCAAGAACACCATAGCCACCAACAAATATTCTGTGGGAGGATCGGTAGTTTCAATAAGATGATGATTTTTGCAAATTCTACCTAAAAACAGAAAGAAAAACATTAATTGAGAAAAAGATGTCCAAAAATGAAAGAGCATGCATAACAACAAGTTAACCTGCCTAGCAAGAAACAATGACGCTAATCGAGTAAAAGACTCGCCCAGAGTTCTTTCAACAGTTGCTAGGTGTTCAAGTACATCGCAGACTACAGGAAGTCGTCGAAACACATATGTTACAAACATCGATGTTCTTGAACAATAACAACCGAAGGAATTAAAAAAAGATTGAAAAATAGCTATAGAATACACCAAATCTTTTCATAACTCTCTTTTCCTTTTCTCAAATTGAGAAGTACCTGATCCAACACTCTGAAAAAGAAAATTAGCAAAAAAAAAAAAAATCTATATTCTTGAACATTTTCAAATGCAACAGACCGAGCACTAGCTCTAAAGCAAAAATAAAAGATTTCCATAATTCTTTCTTCGCTTCTCGAATTGCGATGAACTGATCCAACACTAAGAATCAGAAATAACCAAAAAAACAATAAATACTAAATAGAAGTTGCAAAACTCGCGAAGAAGATGTATAGCTTAGAAGCAACGATGTTCATCGACAATTTCAAACAATCAAGAAAAATATATAGCAAGAACTCTAAAATAAACCAAATATATCCATCTCTCTTTCATTTTTTTCCCGAGTTGAGAGGCATCGAAAGACAAGAAATTTGAAATCGCACCGCAGAACCAGTGAGAGCAATTGGCCTGGCAAGGTGTGTTGAAATCTTCGTGACACACGGAGCAGTAGTCATTCTCTGGAGGGCCATCCATTTCTCCTCCTTCTTCCCTCATTCTCCTTTTCGCTTTCTTGCTTGTTTTTGTGTATTAGTCTCGGTGATTACTTGGGGCTCCGAAATTGGGACGTGAATTGACGGCAGTGATTTTGTGCTATTGCCGACATGTGATGCTGTGGCTTTTATTTATTATAACTGGCTCGGACAGCGGACCGTTTCTTGATTTCTTTTTTCGTTTTCCTTTTATCTGGTTAGACTGTTTTTTGACGTTCATTTTAAACTTAATTTTCCCTATTAAAGAACTAAAAAAATATTATAGGTAATTTGTGTAATTTGATGTGTAAAACCAGTTTTTATGAAAGAAAGTTAACAAAATAATGTATTTTGAAAAATATATTTTGTTTTTTGTTTTTATTATAGTTGACAGGACTCGTAAACTTTTTTACTTAATTTGCTTTTAACTTTGTTTTTATAAATTTTAAATTTTTGAAAACAACTGATATTACTGTGTCAACTATATGCTTATAAAAAAATTAAAAATCACAAAGAATTATTCAATATTTTATTTTAGAAACCATTTTTTTAATTATATATTAAAAACAACTTTATTCTTTCTCTTTATACCTGTAAAGAGATTAATTTGTGTCAAATATAGTTATATTACGAGATGTAGAGTTCTTGTTTGTCAAAT
>JAJIYU010005505.1:0-22167 GCA_030144865.1 Tinospora cordifolia
GTTGAAGAAATCAATGGTTGCATTAAAAGTTGATGATGACAAAACATTTAAATATGTAGTTGTGGTTTTGTATGCATCTATTCAAGGTTAGGAACATTGCAAATCGATTGTAATAGTGGACGAGACTTTTCTAAATCAACATACGAGGCATGTTAATTACGACATCTATATTGGAGACATTTAAGTAAAATATTTTTACTAGCATTTTTCGTCATTAATTCAGAAAATGATGACTTATGGAGTTGGTTCTTAATTAGATTGAATATATGTCCTTGTTCTGAAGACTGCGATTTTCTCGTGTTAATCTTTGCGACTGATTTGATGTTTTCTTTTTTCTACTTGAACGCAATCGAGTGGATACACCTTCGTATAAAGTTTTTGTAGTTGCTATCGTGATTTCTCGTTTGTGTTTCCATTTTTGTGTTAGTCCCACAATTCTAGCAATGGTATTGTTGTGATTCTCCTTTGGTAAGAGAAGCTCTAATCAATCCCCAATGTTTTTGATAATATTTTTTTCACTAGCATAAATTCAATATATACGATTGTTTTTTTTTTTTTTTTTTTGCATTTTTCTATATAGAAATGTGATTTTTCCTTAATATATTTTCTTAACCTAAACCCAACGTAGTCTAATAATAGATTGGGCTAGCCTTGCCCTCTTTTTTAGACTTATTATAGTAGGAACACAGGTTCGAGCCAAGCCAAGTGCCCATATATATATATATATATTTTTTTTTTTTGACAAGAAACTATAAGATATATTAATAATAATAAAAAGGTTACAACTATAAATAGATGAGATATCTGGGTGTTACCAACAAAGCAACGGAGTTACATAGTTTGAAAGATATTTTCCCGTTGCGTAACCATTCCTAGAATGTATAACCTCGTCCTAACTTAGAGATGGAGATCCAAGTGGCAAACAAAGCGTTGGATCTCTTCCAAACAAGTCTGTCCGATTGACCTCTATTATAAAAGATTCTCGAGTTCCTTTCCTTCCATATTGCATTGGATCTCTCCCAAACAAGCCAAGTGTCCATATTGATACCCCTATTTATTTGCTGGATTTTTTGTTTGGATTTTTTGATTTATTTTTCAATATTTTGTCAATATTCATGGTACTATTGGCTTCTCACCTCCATATGTGCTCATGATTTATGAAGCTCCTTCTGATAGGTGTTTTTGGCTTAGCATTTGAATAACTTTCTATATACTATTTTCAAGGTGTTTTTAGAGAATACTTCTCCTTATTACTTCAACAATTGCATAAACAATTAATTCTCCAACACACTTTCATCAACTATAGTTCTTATTTAGTTTGAACAAATCCACATTCCTCTAGGTGATATTACATATAGAGTGATAAGTATAATTATACAAAAATATAGGCTTACAAAACATTTAAGCATACGTACAAAAGTGATTGACGAGTAGTTTATTCTTCCTGTGCTGGTCGCTTCCTTTTTTGATCTGTTCTTGAAATGTTGAAGAAAATAAGTGAGCTATAACATGTACAGTGAATATTCTTTATTTATAATATTTAGATGCATTTAAATAACTATACTAACAATAAAATTAGGTAAAACATTTGAATTCATCATGCAAATTTAAACAATATATATATACACTTAACACAGTGATATGCTATTATTTCAATCATGCAAAATTTAATGAAACACATCCACATACATATTTTCCATAAATAGGCTCAATCTCGTTTTTTGTCTGGCCTTAACAATAGTAGACTGCAGCTCTAATTACCACATACTTCACAATCATTTTGAGGATTATCACACAGAGAAAGTCTGATACTTCTCATGGTTCAGTCCTACATGGATTATTAGATAAGAAGTATTATTTTTCGTGACTCAGTCCATCGAAACGATAGCGTATTTTAGATCTGCACTTGCAAATTCAAAACACGCTACTGTCTAAATACAATTTCTTGAATTTTAGACCAAATGCAACATATGTTCGTACAAATAACATGCTTACATTCATATCATTTTTATATCTATAATGTCATCATATCAATAATCAAGATAAAGAAATACTCATCTAATCCCAATAGTTCTTTTTTTTTTTTTCAACTCATGTTATAGTCGCCATAGATAGTCACTAGCTTTTTCATGTCTTGCTGTACATGCACCAAATAATATAACCATTTAGTTTCCATTGAAGAACATTAAGAAATTTAGTAACACTAATTATTGCTTAAAACCCATAAACTTTACTAGTGATCTAACCATCACTTCTTTTGTATCTAACTAATGAATATAAAATAGAGATGTAAATGACCTCAATGGAACCAATTTCTCTAGCAGTTAATATTTCTTCTTTTATTCAACTCCTAACACCCACTATATGCAACTTTATTTCTGTAAGAACCAATAACATATAACCAATACCTTTATTTCATTATACATTCCATCATATTTTATCCTTATTCACCAAGGATAGTGACACTAACTTAGCCATTGCAGACACGTAATTCAAGCATATATTATACTTAACTCAATGTGTGAAACATATATGTACAATTTTTATTTTAATCACTTTTAGATATATATTATATTACTTTATTAATTTCATCCAATTGCATAAATGCAAATTAACCCTATCAATCAATTTCCAAAAACTATAATTTTGGTGTCATTGAATCTAGACTTTCATTCTCTACATTTTTATTCCTCCAAATTAAAATTTTATCATTATTACATATACGCCCTATGTATTAGCTTCCAATTACCATATAAATCATTAGAGCCTACATGAGTATAAATAAATCACATATCTATGATCTACTCGTTGGTGTGAATACAATGATATAAATTTTGTATAGTTTCACTTTAAGTAGTTATACACTCTATTTTTCAGTAATACTATAAAATATCAAATTTATTACAAATTATATTGGTAGAATTGTATTCATTATTTATTTTGTAGTGAAAAAGATTGAAAATAAGTCATTAAAAGATCAAATTTAATAGAAGTTACGTATCCTTTTTTTTTTTCCTTCTTTCTCTTCTTTTTTGTGTTCTCTGTTTTGTTTTTGCTTTTTCTATTGACTAGCTGAAGTGAAAAACAATTAACGCCGCTCAATATATATATATATAATATTGTCAATTTTACTCAACCGCCCAATATAATTGCTCACCATCACACGCCACTTATGTTTAGTTTTTATTTTTTTATTCTCATGTTATCTCTCTCTCATTCCATATCCCACCCTCATGTTTATAGCAACGTTATTATATTTCGTTTTTGGGCAACATTGTATATATACATATATATATGTTTTTTTTCTCACTCACTTTTCATGTAATAATTCTCATTATAACGTTTTTTTTTCTTTCATTTTTTCCTTTTACTATGGAATTTGATCTTGATAAAGTTTTATGTGCTTGTACATTTCAATGTTGAAAGAAAGACAAGCATGGCTAGCCATGGACCCTAATGAGAATTTGAACAAGACACTTGGAGCTATACTTGCCTCGCAACAATAGCAACAAGCGCTACTAGTAGCTATATTGGCTCATATGCAGGACAACAAACAGGTCCCATAGAATGCGCTAGCAGAAGGGGAACAAAGTAGTGCAAGTGTTCTTGTGAGAGGTATAGCAAAACATGCTGATGATCCTATTATAGTTCGAGTTGAGGTGGCAGCTTCTGTGGATCCTAATACTGAGAGAAATAAGTATGAGAAGGTGATGAAAGCGTTTAAGCATAGGGGTCTTACTGAGTTTCTTGGAGGTCTTCTTAATCTTGAAATTGCAGAAAAATGGATGAAAAGAATGGAGACTATTTTTATGATATGCAAGCTCCCGATGTAGAGAAGGTGAAACTTGCTAGATTCAAATTAGTTGATAAAGCAGATGACTGGTGGAGAAGAATAATTGGTAGGGGGATTGAGATTAAGATTTGGACTAAGTTTAAGGAAATATTCTATGAAGAATTCTACTCGAGATGTGAAAAAGATAAGAAGAGGAATGAATTTATGCACCTAAATTAAGTAAGGACGCCGGTCAGAGAATATGAGCAAGAATTGAATCGGTTGACTTTTTTTTTGCTCCCAAGATGATAGCTACGGATACAGCGAATCAGAGATGGATACTGTGATCACATCCGTGAAGGATTAGCACTGGTAGAGGTACAAACATATGGGCAAGTAACCAAAGAAGCTGGGAACTTTGAAATTGCGAAGCTAATGCTTTAATGAGGAGAGCCGCAACTACTAGGATGTTGGTAACCCTGCCAATAGTATTGAATGCATTAGTAAGACAGATGAGTCTATTTGTGGCGGGAATGCCATACTATCAGAAGAGAATGTCAATATTGAATAAGAAGCCTAGATACAGTGGTCAAGGTAACAAACATAGAATGAAAATTTGTCGAATTTCGTCAAAATAATTCAGATTTTCAGGTTATTGAACCACAGTCTACTTGTAAAAAAAAAAAATTATAGAAATTAAAAAATCTTCGAAGATTTTGACGAAATTCATGAAAAATTTGAAGATTTTGGTGAAATTCGTGGAATGCACAAGTAAATAGTATAAAATTCTTAACATGTACAATGAACATTAAATATTGTTAATGTTAAAAGACAAGTTTGAAACCATTATATTTATACTTTATATGTAAAATATATCGATTTATATTTGTTTTTATCATTTGTAATAGAAATTATGTATATTTCAGCATTTACATAGGATTTTTGAACTTCTCTTAGTCAACAAATTTTTATAAAAATTATCTCGAATTTCTCGAACTCTTCAAATTAATTCTGGTTTTTGAATGTCGAAGTTTATTGCAATTTTTTAGTTTCAAAAAAAAAAATGTCGAAGTTTGAGGCGAAGTTGAATTTTCGTTCATAGCAGAATAGAGGCATCTATAGCTCCTGTTGTGATAGGGTTGATATCATCGCTAACATCATATATAGCGAAGGGAGGTATACCACAAATAAAGAAACCACAACAATAGACTGGAAGTAGACCTTATATGGCAATTGGAGGTACAGGGTCTCATGTTGCATCTTCTACTTTTAAGTGTCCACAGTTTTCACCTCAAAGACCTTCTATTGCCCAGGGAGGTGGAACTACAACAGGGACGCCATATGTGATGCTTGTGGTGGTGTTGACCCTATCACAACCAAAGCTGTAAATACCTCTATTCTGCTACCCTAGCCACTATATTTAGGCTTCTTACTCGGTACAGACCTTCTCTTCTGGTAGTATGGCCTTTTCGCCACTAATTGATTTATCTGTCCTACTGATGCATTCAATGTTGTTGGTGAGGTTACCGTCATTCCAGTGGCTATGGCTCTCCTCATTCTAGCATTGGCTTGACAGTCTCAAAGTCCCCAGTTTGTTTGGTTCAGTGTTGTCAAGGCGGTAAAGCGGTTTAAGATGGTAAGTCTCCATAAGGCGAGGACTAGGCGGCGCCTTGGCGATCCTTAAAATAATTATTTAAAGATCCCTAAAGAATTATTTATTTATTCATTGGTCCCTTACCCAATATATATATATATATATATTTCCTGAAAAATTGTTTAATACTTTTTTATAATTTTATTTATTTATATTTTACATTTAATTAATTAATGATATATAAATTATAAAATTATAAATAATGACATATTAGATAATACATTATAATGAAATCATGATCATCATAAGTTCATATACTTCATATTCATAACATTCAAAAAAGAAGAGCTAATTCTGCGCACAAGAGAGAGAGAGAGAGAGAGAGAGAGAGAGAGAGAGAGAGATAGAAGAGCGACGTTGAAGAGAAATGTAGAAAGATAGAGAGGAAGAGAGTAGAGAGAGAGAGAGGGAGGGACGTAGAAAGACAGAGGGAGAGATGCAAAAAGAGAAAGAGACATAGCAAAGAGAGCTGGAGAGACGCAGAATGAGAGCAGAGAGAGAAAGGGAGAGACATACACAATGAGATGGAGAAAGTCGTTGGAGTCGTTCACTGAAAAAGACGTCGGAGTTGCTCGCCGGAGTGTTGGAGATGATCGTCGGAGTTGGTTCGAGTCGTTTGACTTTGAGAGGTTTGAGAACGGAGTTATTAGATTTAAGTTAAAATTAAAAAAAATAATTAATTATTTAAAAGTCCTCCTATTTTTTAAAATTTACAGAGAAGCCCTCCTAGCGCCTAAGCCGTGAGAGGGCCTAGGCGCCTAGGCGACGCCTTGACAACACTGGTTTGGTTGCTTGTTCATATGTCTGCACCCTTACCAGTGATAACCTTTCACGAATGCGATCATATTATCCATCTCTGATTCCTTGCATTCGGATCTCGTCCGTTGCTACCATCTTTGGAGCAAAAAGAGTCAACTGATTGAATTCATGCTCATATTCTGTTACTGTCATATTTGTCTAAGTCGGGTGCATATATTCATTCCTCTTCTTATCTATTTTACACCTCAAGTAGAATTTTTCATAAAATAACTCGTTAAACTTCATCCAGGTTTTAATCCCAATCCTCCTACTAGCCATTCTTCTTCACTAGTTATCTGCCTTATCAACTAAGTTGAACTAGCAAGTTTCACCTTCTTTGTATCGGAAGCTTGCATATCATCAAAAATATTCTCTATTCTTTTCATTCATTTTTTCACAATTTCGAGATTAAGACCTCTAGGAAATTCAGTAGGACCCTTATGCTTGAAAGTTTTTATCACCTTTTCATACTTATCTCTCTAAGTATTGGGATCCACAGGTGTTGCCACATCAGCTCGAACTAGAATAGGATCATCAACTAGTTCAGCTCTACTTTTGACAAGAATACTCACAATGCTGGCGCATTTGGTGGGACCTGTTGGTTGCCCTACATCTAAGCTAGTAAAAGTTGAGCATCAAAGACCTGGAGGTCAGATGCAACTAACCCTTACTCAATCCAAAGTAGAAATGGAAGCATATTATTATGGATTTTATTACAAGACTGCCTAGATCTCATGATAGATATGAGGTCATTTGGGTTATTGTTGACGAGTTGACTAAGTCTGGACATTTTCTTTCGACGAACACCAAAGACTCGATAGATCGACTGAGCAGATTAGATATTCGAGAGATTGTGAGATTGCATAAGGTGCATGTGTCTATTGTGTCGTATAGAGATCTGCAGTTTACATTGAGATTTTGGCAGGTTATGCACTCTCGATTTGGTACCCACCAGCACAATATTTCACCCACAGACTGATGGTTAGGCTGAGAGGGCGATTCAAATGTTAGAGGATATGCTTAGATCGTGTATATTGGAGTTTGGTGGGACTTGGAGTGAATATCTATCTTTGTGTAAGTTTGCTTATAATAACAACTATCAGGCTAGTATTGGCATGACATCATATGAGGCTTTATATGGTCGGCCATGCAGATCTCCAACTTGTTGGTACGAAGCTAGGGAATCACAGTTGTTAGGGCCAGAAGTTGTTGTAGATCACAACGAAAAAATTAAGCAAATTAGACAAAATTTAAAAAAAGCCCAAGATTGTCAAAAAAGTTGTTTTGGTAATCGACATAGACTTTTAAAATTTGCAATGGGTGACCGCGTACTATTGAAGGAAAATTAATTCCACTTTGTAAGACCATTTGAGATTTTGGAAAGGATTGGTCTAGTTGCGTACAAACTTGTTCTACCTCCTCAATTGTCAGCTGTTCATAATGTGTTTCATGTGTCTATGCTAAGAAAGTATTATCCAGTTCCGCCACATGTTTTAGGATTTAACACAGAGACAAGTTGGGGAGGATATTACTTATAAAGAAAAGCCTATTCAGATTATAGTGAGAAGAATGCAAAAGCTATTGAATAAAGAAATTTCGTTGGTCAGAATTAAATGACAATTCCATGATAATGAAGAGCAAACATGGGAGTGTGATCATAAGATGCGCCTGATGCGGGAGTAATTTTCAGATCTTTTCATTACTTGAGGTTTGTTCTCCTTTAATTTAAGTTTTGAAGATGAAATTCCTCAAGTTGGGGAGATTTGTAACACTTTGTATTTTAATTTAATATATAATTTAATTTAAATGAAAATAGATGTCTATGAATACACGTATATGCATTGAGTACATGTGTATATATGTGTTAATTATATATACGTATGAAAAATATATATTATATATGTCTAAATCAAATAAATTAAATTATTTATTGGATATATATATATATCATAATAATAACGTTGTCATAAACATGAGGGTGAGATATAGAATGAAAGAGAGATAACATAGGAAAAAAAAAAAAAACTAAAGATAAGTGGTATGTGATGGTGAGCAGCTATATTGGGCGGTTGAGTGAAGTTGGCAATATATATATATATATATATATTGGGCGACACCTAATTGTTCTTCACTTCAACTAGTCTACAGAGAAAATAGAAAGGAAACAGAGAACGTAGAGAGGAAGAGAAAGAAGGAAAAAAAAATGTTATGTAATTTCTATTAAATTTGATATTTTGGTGACTTATTTTTAATCATTTTCACTACAAAATAGATAATGAAGCTATAAATAACATTCTACCAATATAATTTGATTAAAATTGATATTTTATAGTGTTACCCAAAAATAGTGTGTGTATAACCAGTTACAGTGAAACTATACGAAATTTATATTATTGTGTTCATATCAACGAATAGATCATAGATATATGATTTATTTTACTTATGTAATCTCTAAGAATTTATATCGTGATTGGAAGCTAATGCATAGTGGATATATGTAATACTGATGAAATTTTAATATGGAGCTATAGAAGTGTAAAAAATGAAATTTTAGACTGAATGACGCCAAAATTATAGTTTTTGGAGATTGATTGATAGGGTTAATTTGCATTGATGCAATTGGATAATATATATATATATATATATATATATATATAAGAGTGATTTGAATAAAAATTGTACATATGTGTTTTACACGTTGAGTTGGGTAATATATATTCATGAATTACGTGTCTGCAATAGCTAAATTGGTGTCACTATTGGTGAATAACAGTAAAATTTGATGGAATGTATAATGAAATAAGGTGTTGGTTATATATTATTGGTTCTTACTGAAATAAACTTGCATATAGTGGGCGCTAGGAGTTGAATAAAAGAAGAAATATTGACTACTAGAGAGATTGATTCCATTGAGGTTATAATTATATCTTTATATTATATTCATTAGTTAGATATAAAGGAAGTGATGGCTGGATCACTAATAAAGTTTATGGGTTTTAAGCAATATTAGTGTTACTAGATTTCTTAATGTTCTTCAATGTAAACTAAATGGTTATGTTATTTGGTGCATGTACAACAAGACATGGAAAAGCTAGTGACTGTCTATGGTGACTATAACATGAGTTGAAAAAAAAAAAAAAGAGAATTGTTGGGATCAGGTGAGTATTTCTTTATCTTAGTTATTTATATGACATTGTAGATATGAAAATGATTTGAATGTAAACATGTTATTTATATGAAAATATCTTGCATTTGGGTTGAAATTCAGGAAATTGTATTTATATGGTAGCATGTTTTGGATTTGCAAGAATAAGAGGAATCCATCATCAACATCCTCTTCTATTTGGGTATTTTTCTTCTTTTTAATTTTTTGGAACATGATTGTTTAATTCACAAGAAAGAAAAACAACTGTATCATTTTACTGGTTTTGTAATTGTAGCTATAAACTAAAAGTTTGAGGTTTGGGTTGTTATGAACCTTAGGTTGATTTATTGATTTTACTCGTTATGATAATGTAGTAGTGATTCATCTTGTTCATTCAAGTTGTTTTAAATTCAATTCTTCTTGTTGCTTGATCACCAATCATAGAAATCACGAGTTTCAATTCTAGATAGGTTGAAAGTAGTGGAACTCACTTGAATGATATAGCTTTCATGAACTCATAACTTGGTTATGGGTTTAGCATAGATATAAGAATACATTAGTGTCGTATATAACCCATTATAATCGAGATTTTATGAGTGTTCTTGATTTTAATTTGGCATAGGAATATATTAGATAAAGTGAAAGATTTAAAATCATACAATACTGGAGAGATACATATGCAATTGTAAGGAATTCTAGTTACCAAGATGGCTTTGTAGTTACAAGTGTTATAGCTACGTGTTGCAACAAAACATAATTAAGTGTTGTCAAGGCAATGCCTAGACCCCTAAGTCCCCAAATTGCCTAGTTCACTGCTTAGGCACTCCAATGAGGTAGTTGTATATGCATCTTCCAAGTGTATGATTTGAATTCTTTCACTTCATCTAACATATTTCTCTACTAAATTTAGATCGAGAACACCCATGAAGTTCTAATTCCAATGTGTTATATAGGGCATTGATATATTATTATATCTGCCAAACTTATAATCCAAATTATGAGTTCATGAAACCATTATCATTCAATTGAGTTTCACCAATTTTAACCTTTCTATAATTGAAATAAGTTGTAATTCATGTGATAGGTGATCAAGCAACAACAAGAATTAAACTAAAAATAACTTGAATGAACACAATGAATCACTATTACAATATCAACTTAGGGTTCATAACAAGTGAAATTAAAATATCAACCTAGGTTTCATAACAATCTCAATCTCGAGTTTTTAGTTCATGGTTGAAATTATAAAACCAGCTAAAAGTTATAGTTCTTTCATCATTCTTATGAATCGAACAATCAAGTTCCAAAAGAATAATAAGATACAAAGAAGAAGAAAAGACAAATAAAAGAGGATGTTGTTGATGGATTTCTCCTCTTGCAAGTTCCTTTTCAAATCTCTTCCAGCTTCTTTATCTCACCCTCTTCTTCTTTGCTTTAGCATCCTCCTACAACCTCTGCTCATGTTCCTCTTTTTAGCCCTTTTTTCAGCTGAACAACTTCTCTTTCCTCCACCCAACCATGTGTCCTTTTCTTAGGATCCCTAAAATTTTGTTGTGTCCTTGCACACCTAACTTTGTTTTCATTGGTTGCTGCTGACCTAAGATGATTCTTTATCCAACTCAGCTCATACGTTAGCTACAGGATAGAAATCTGCCATGTTTTTATTTCCTTGTTTTGAAGACGTCATTGCAGCAGCAAATGCAACTTTTAAATTCTTCATCATATAAACAAAGAGTTTAACCATTCTTTGACCTTCCAATAACATCTAAAAATTGAATTAAGTAACCTCAAACATGATTTAAAATAATAGACTTTTTCACAGGTAACCTAAGCACTAAAAGTAACACCAAAGAGAACATGAAAGTAATGTTATTTACAACTGTTTTACTCTCCAAGCAAACTGACCATTAACAAACTTTTTTTTTCTTTGTCAGAGCGGGAGAAAAGTGCTACAAAAGAAGCTATTTCTATCCTTGAGAAGGTCTTGATTTCATGTCTTACTTTTGTGAACATTATGTTGCTAGAAAGTTTTTCTCTTTGTAATCAGTGCAATGACAAGTAGGCATTTTTTTATGATCAATAAGTATTAGTTGCATCACAGTTCTAAGTGTCTATTCCTCAGCTGCAACCATATCATTACGATAATAATGTCAATAGAAGTACAAATCCAGAACAATGTCATGCACTTTCAATTATAGTTATTTCTCACATGCATTGGTCCATATGGTGATTATTCAATGGAAACAAAAAATCTGATGAATTCGTTTGTTTATGGTCAACTTCACAATACAAATGGAACTAGAAAAATATGAAACATGGAGAAGCCATAGAGAACTTTTTTTTTCCATCCCTTAGTGGATGACCTTTTCCTTGCTTTTTTTAAGTAAAATTTACAATGAAACATCCAGAATTGTAAGCTTTTCTATTTTTTGAGAATTCCTAAGGAAATGTTTTATTTCTAGCTGACTGAAATATTAATTTGGTTAAAAATTAGAGGCAGTTGCTTTTTTTTTTTTCCCCCCCAATGCATTCAACCTTTGTTTTCTTTATGAACAGGATTGTGTTACTTAAACGGGAAAAACTGTTACATTATAACAATCATTACTCTGTTATGATACTGTTGTCACAATTGTATCCAATGACTTCTGTAAATGAACCCATGATGATTTTGAATGTGTCACAAAAACTAGGCCCTGAGGTTCTTTCTTTTTGTTTAAGTTGCTTTGGTTGCTTGATTGGAATTGTCTGTCATATATTGTAAAGATAAGACTGAAAAGATAGTTTTCTTTTACAACTAATGCTGAAAATTTTTTGTTATTTTGTCAACTTTATTCCTATATTTCTGCTTATTTTCATTTGGAACTTTTCTTTTCAACTTTCTTTGCTGCCTTGACACCTAAGTTCCCCGAGCTCCAAGGAGGTGGTTGCAATTTATTTTTTTAGGTGGGGGCTGAAAAAATATATACTAAAGTTAATAAAAATTAAATAATATACTAAAATTAGTAATATATCATTTATTTTAGTATGGCATATATATAGAATGAGGGACCAATGAATAAATAAATAACTTTTTAAGGACCTCTAAGTAATTATTTTATGGCCTGCCGAGGCCCCGCCTTGTCTCACCTCTTATCGCCTAGTTCTGCCTTGACAGCACTAATTCCTAGTAACACCAATCATATTCATGTCAGTTTCTTTAAATAATGCAGTATATTGCGTCTTCAAGGAGAGAGACTTTTGAATGTCTTGAAATCTTGGATGCTAACACAGCTACAAAGAGAAGGAAGACATGCTCTGAGGTAACAAAAACAGAACATACAAATTGTTTAAACAAAGAGAGAACTGATAATGGTAATTGTTTACTTAGCCCCTCATGTTTAGTTTCGATCTTAGAGATAGATCTTTGGCTTATTTGTATCTAGAAAAAAAAAATTGAAGATTCTATGCGAGGCGCTATTTGTAATTGTTTTTGGCCACAGGTGTAACCTCGGAAGAAACTTGTTTAACTTCCAAGATGAAAGTGAACGCAGAAAAAGGTCCTCTCTCTTTGGTCAAACTTACAAGGAGTGGGTTGCTTCTCTTTACTTTTCCAAGAAACAACTCTCTTGACACTGTTGATATTGTTTCAAATATATTGCAGTCTGTAGAATGTGGAAGCTTGAAGTCACTTAGGTAGGTTCATTAATTTATCACCATTTAGTTTTAAATTATAAACTTTCTTTTTGTATACAGTTTGTTCAATTTTTTTTTTTTCTCATTTTTCCCTATCTCCATTCATTTTGGCAGTTCCTAACTTTTGGTTGAGGCCAGTGTTATTACTTATTGCTGGAATTTTTTCTTGGTGAAATACATTTCATGTTAAACAATTGGCCCTCTTTTCTATTTTTGGAAACACTTTATTTTTTCCTTTCTCTACTGCATTTTATACTTCTTGTCTCAGGGTGTGTTTGGTTGCTAAAAAAATTTTCCTTGAGAAAATATTCTTTTCTTAAGAAAATGTTCTTGAGAAAATATTGTTGAGAAAATTTTCTCATAATTGTTTGGTTGAACATGAGAAAATTTATTAAAAGTTAGTTATAAGTAGTTATTTTTTAAATCAATGTACAAAAAATTTTCTCACCTTTAATATGAGGAAATTTTGGTAAGAAAAGTTGTTGGGCTGAGAAAATTGCTTTGTAAAATAGCACCATAAGCCAATATAGTCTTATTTAGTTGTTATGACTATGCTAAAAAAGGTGAAAACATTAGCCTACTATTTTTTTTTTAAAAGGAAACTAGATAATTATATTAATAAAACAAAAGCTGCCATATGAGGTGTCTGAGCAGCGGAACAAAATATAAAGTTACAAAGCTTGCATTATGTTATGTCCATTACTTAGCGACTCCTCAAAGTTGTATCCCCTACTTAGTTTGGTAATAGAGATCCAAGAACAAAAGAGAATATTGGACCTCTCCCAAATGCTAATTACATCTTTGCGAACATCATTAAAAAGTTTGCTACTGCATTCCTCCCATACGCTAAACTAAATGGCAAAAGCGAGAGCCCTTCTATAAGTTATGATGCTCCTAGGTTGTTTCGGTTCTTCAGCCTGCTGATCACCCTCTAGCGTCATCGGTGCAATGGTATTGCATTTCTGATGCCATTTGTTCCAAATCTCCTTCTGCAGGCTGAATTTGCTAAACAGATGCGATATCGTCTCCTCACCCCTCCTACGTAAACAACACATTGACGGTTGCAGGTACTGGTTAGGAAACCTTCTTTGCAAAACCTCAACACTATTTAACTTATTAAGGAAAATGAGCCATGTTAGTTGTAATTTGGCTTTTGTCGGGACTTCGGTCTTCCAAACAATGTGGGCGTATGGAAATGAAGGGGCATTATTACTGCTGTCAAGTTATCCAGAGAAGGATTTTATAGTGAAGGCGTGGTCTTTGTCCCCAGTCCACTCAATTATGTCTCTCTCCTTCGAAGGTTGGTGGTTCTGTAACACATTGAAGAGCTCGGCTGTGTTCTGTACCTTGCTATCCCTAATATTTCGATTAATGTGAAGGTCTCACGACCTTTTGCCTCCCCCCCGGGCAGGAATTCAGCAACGGGGAGCTTTTGTTTGTTAGAAAGTTTGTAGAGGGCTGGGAATACATCCTTTAGACTATTCATGCAGCACCATTTATCTTCCCAAAACTGAGTTTCTTCTCCATTTCCTACTTTCCATCCCAGTAGGGTTCTGAAGTAGGATAGAAGGCTGCTATAGATTTCCAGGGAGACCTTGTGTTGCATCTCTTGTTCACCCCTGCCTCCTTGCCCTTTGCTTGATGGCCATGAATGCTTGTGATGATTCGGGCCCAAAAGATTTCCTGATTGTTATACATCCGCTATGACCATTTCTCCATTAAGGCTTTGTTTTTTTGTCATAATTTTTGCCACACCTAAGCTCCATTTTTTACATCTTGACATGCTTGCTCCCAGTTGTCTAAGTGTTATCCCCTTTCCATGCCCTCTTGCTTCCATAGAAAACGTTGCATGATTTGTTCAATCCTGCGGTCATTTGAAAGGTGGATAGGAAATATTTTGGCGTGGCCTCAAGCACTGTTTTCAATAACAGCAACCTTCCCCCACAAGACAGGTAGCTACTTTTCCATCCTTCCATCCTTTTATTGATAGTTTGAACAGCACGGGCTCAAAATTTTGTTTTGTTGGGGCTACCACCCAGAGGCAATCCCAAATACTTCAAGGGTCACCTCCCTTGGAAACTTCCATAGTTGTGGCCAGGCCTTCACTCTCTTCCATTTCCATGTTTATGCCCTCCAACTGACTTTTTGCCTCATTTATGGATAGCCCCGATAGGAAGGAAAAAGTATACAGCCCCTCTATGACCATATTTGTTTCCTGTCTATCATACTTCATGAAAATCAAACAATCATCTGCAAAGAGAAGGTGGGTCAACTGAATTTGATCTTTTCCTATCTTCAGCCCTTGGATCCTTTGTTTAGTCACAGTCTTCTCCATTATTCTTGAGAAGACGTCAGTTATCAGCGTAAAGAGAAAAGGGGAGAGTGGATCCCTTTGTCTTAGCCCCCATTGCCCTTGAAGTTTTCCCCTAGGTCAGCCATCGATAAAAATGGAGTAACTGTGGATAAGCAGGCTTGAATCCATTCATTTATTCCCAAATCCTTTGGCCTTCAGCAAAAAATCCAGAAAACTCCATCGGACTGAGTCATAGGCCTCGGCAAAATCAACTTTGAGAAGGAGTCCCTTTTGCTTTTTCACTCAGTATTCTTCGACTGCTTCATTAGCAATAAGGATGGCATCAAGAATTTGTCTTTCCTTAACAAATGCCATCTGCATTTCACTCACTGTGTGCTGCAACATGTTCCATAGTCTGTTGGCAAGGTTTTTTGCCATGATATTATAAATGCTGGTTATCAAACTGATTGGTTGAAAGTTAGTGATCTTGACAGAACTATGCTTCTTTGCAATGAGGCACAGATAAGTCTCGTTGACTCTTTTGTTGATTATTCCATCTTGGTGGAATTTGTGCAGGCAAGCCATCTGGACTTGGAGCTTTGTATCCATCACAACTGAAGACTGCTTCCTTAATTCCCCTTCGTCAAAGGGCCTTTCCAGCCACTGATTATTCTTTTCTGTTATCCCATGCCAATCTACATCGTCAATCCCCTAGCATCTTCGACTCGTTTCTTGGAAAATAAGTTCGTAGTGTTGGACTATAGTGTCCTGTATCTGATCTTCCTCAAGAATTCTGCCATTTTCACCCTCTAGCATGCTAATGATAGCTTTTGATTTCCTTAAGAGTCAATATTCTATGAAATATCTGGAGTTCACGTCCCCCTCGTTGGCCCATTTTAATTTGGCTCGTTTTCAGGCTCTTCGTTTCAATCTGCATTCCAGCTGGTGAACTTCTTTGACTATTTCTTGACGTCCGTCCATATATTCTACGCTCTGCTCCCCATTGTCCAGTCTTGTATCCATCTGCCGAAGCTCCTTAATGAGAATATCCATTTTTTCCTTTTCCTAAAGTTGCTGGCCTTTGTTCCAGTGTTTCAGTTTTTCCTTTAGTATCTGAAGTTTCATCATGCACTTATATCCTGCCCATCCCTGACAATTATTGTTTGACCACTGTTGACGAATTAGCTCCTTGCACTCTGTTTGGTTGAGTCACTCATTCTCAAATCTGAAAGGGGTTGGATCCCATTTGACATACGTGGTGTTGAGGAGGATAGGCCAATGATCTGATACAATTTTGTCCATGCCCCAAACCCTCTGGTCTGGGTATTTTTCCCGCCAAGCATCGTTGCTTAGGAACCTGTCCAACTTAGATAGGGCCGGGGGCTTCTTGTCATTGCTCCAGGTGAATTTGATGTTTTTCATGTTAGGTTCCCTCAATAACATGTCCTTAAACAAGAACATGTACTCAAAAGAACAAGTGAGCAAAGATGAGTACGAGTAATAAACACAGATACCACAGCTGAGATCATAAGCTTGTGATCTATTCTATATTTCCTTGATGATGTTGAATGTGTTGGGAGCAGAACCATGTCATCGTTCAATAGCCATGCAAGAATTGATCAATCTCTTAACAGTTGGTTCTTTTCGTTTTCTTTTTTTTTTTTTTTTTTGGGTGAGAATGATTCATGAAAGTAGCTTTGGGTCCTTATTAAAAGAAAGTTACGGAGGTTTAGGGGAAATTTTTATTAATAAGTATGAATTGCATTGATTGCAAGAGACTACTTATCTTTCTTATTTGGTTCATTATCTTTTTCTTGTTTGAGTGAATCACTGAACTTCCTCAATTGTGAAATTGACCTTGTTGACCTTGGTGCTTTTTCTTGGCTCTTTCGATTTGCATAATCCTGCTGAAAGTTGTTTTTTCATTCAGTTGAAGATTTTGATTCTAGTTTGTAAAACACATTGATTTATTGCTGAAAAATGATTCATGATGCAAGTAGTATTTTACATTCTGGAATTTATTTTGCTGAAAAATGATTCTATTGTTTTGGGCATGTTTCATATGTGATAATGTTTCTTTTTGCAGTTGGTGTCATCGTATTTTTCCTATCCAAGCAACTTGTAGATTGAACGAGGAGGCCATCCGGACTGTTGTGCAAAAGCTTGTCAAACAGATCTTGGATTACAAGCCAAACAAACTTGAAAGGCCAATAAAGGTACTGTTCTTTATTCTTATCTTTGCTTAAGCATTGAAAAAAAAAATCTTAACTGAATGGATATTGAAGTTGACTTCATTGGCTTCTTGAAAGAGTTGAAGCATTGTTTGGTTTTTCAGTTAAATTAAAAACTTTTAGACGGTTCTAAGGCTTTTGCCTACTCATCAAGTTGACCATCACCTAGGCATTTTCACCTCAAACCTCCTGATAAGCAGTTCTATAGGCCAGCAGCGAGGCTTCTTCATAATTCTTCAAATTTTAAGCATTTCACAATAGTTTGCTAATAAACCTTTTAGAAAAGAATTTTTTTTTTAATAAAGATATAAAATGGTTATTGGAAACTTATCTTCCTTTTATATCTTCTTCATTTACAAAAATCATGGAATCAAGCATCTTATTTACCTTGGAAAATGAGCATTTTTTTCTTTTAAAAGATTTACAGATCAACCTAGAAAATATTGGTCTGTAAATCTTAGATGTAGAAGATATTCCTTTAGGTTTAATTTCCTGAAACACATAAGATGTTTAAGATTCAAATTCTTGAATTCGTTAAATCTTAGATGTAGAAATGATATCTTCTGCAAAGTTCATGTTGTTTGTTTGATTTTTTACAAGTTTGGTGATTGAGAGCAGCAGTGGAATTAATGTTGCCGTATGGTAGACTACCGTATTTATCTGCAATAGAAAAAAAAACTATTTTATTCTTGTTGCCATGTTGCAATTACAAATTCAAACTCCACTCATTTAAATCATGTATCATCACAAGCCGGACCAACACGTTAAATAAATGAATTAATGATCTGGTATATAATCCTTGAGTTCAAACATGTTCATGTTGACCTACTTAACAGCAAAAATTCCATATTAATATAGAAATTAAAAATCTAGGATCATAATTATAGACTTGTATAATGAAATACCAAAAAGGATATTATAAAGTTATAGTTTCAACACATGACAAAAATATTAAAAATTTTAGACATAAGTCTTAACATAAACTGTAATCATGTTAAATGAGGCATTTCATGTTGTTGTATCTAATTATATTGTGTTATATTTATATTATTGCAAGCCCAAACCCTCTAACTTTCATGTTGGTTTTGAGTTGTGTTATCAAGTTGTGACTTATATTGCCATCATTGATTGAGAGATTCAAACTTGACGTGTAGTTTGCAGTTGGGTATGACAGAAGAGGAATGGATGAGAAGGAAATGAAGATTCAGAAATGTGATTCTCAAAGTTTTTCTAATTCATCAACTTTATTGGACCGAAACAAGTGTTTTGCAGCTGTTGCCAGTGCAGTTAAGGAAATCATCTCTGATTCAGTTGTGGACCTGAAATCTCCACAGGTAAAAGGTTCTTCTTTTCCCCAAATGTTTTACTTTAATTATTACCTTCGTACGTCATTCTCCTCATTTCCTCATTTTATTGAGAATCTTGTTTTTGCATCTCTATGATCCTTCCGCTGACAAGTTCATAAACATCTCCAGCTTGCTGTTCTCGTTGAATTGCTTCCCCTATCTGGGAACTCTAGTGGAGTTCCAATAGTTGCTGTGTCAGTTCTTCCAAACTACCTCATCAAAACAAAGCCACGGCTTTGCATCAAGGCCTTAGTCTCAGATGGCAAGCCCTGCAAGTGAAAGATTTGAAATTGTTGCTTTAGGTATACTCTGCTGCTGTTGTAATTCTTTTATGGTTTATGGATGTTTCGCATTTGTTAAATGCGTCTGAATGTGGTCGGAGAAAGGCTTAGTTGAGTAGATTATATTAATTTAATATTTGGTTGAATTAATTATATGTTCTCAAAACAGTCTTGACCCATTTTCATATCTTGTACTTTCTTTTTAACACATTTTTTAGGGTATGATCCATAATGGTGCTCGTTGCAACTCATTTACCTGATCTGTTGTTTTTGAAAGTGTTGTACAATCGTGGTTTCTTTTGTATTACCCTTGTTAATATATAAATGCAACTCAATCATTTTTGTCATGTTTGAGTTTGCAGGATTAGTCCTGGTTAAGGACACTGGATAATTGATAATCAGTTTTTAACCAAAAACTTAACTGAACGGCCAGTTTAAATTTAGCCAAAAATAAAAAAAGAAACTGGATTTGCTAACCGCCAACGATTGCTGTTCGATGATGTGGATTTTAAATTACTTGGTCACCTTGTTCCCATATTCCTTCCCTTTCCCGATGCTTTGATAAAAAAACATCGGGTGTGTGTGTGTGTTTTTTAATTTAGTTTTACATTGCCTCTTAGACCTTACGTGATTAGGTTTATATCTTTGATTTGCATTTTCTAAAAGGTAGGATTTCTTTTAAATAGAAACTCTTTAAGTTAGGCCTAGCTGGATCGAGTCTATAAATCCTTCTTGAGCTTAACTTTCTTGTTCTCGTATTCTTTCTCCTTTTCAACGCTTTGCTAAAAAGAAAAAAAAATTACTTGGACTCAGAACTGAACCTATTAGTACGATAAGAAACTGTCATTTGAGCCTAATCAAATCAGCTTGTGTCATTACCTAGGATGTGATTAATAAGGTCCCATCAATTTTAGGATGTGATTCGTCTAGGGCTTTGTACGATATTGTGCTTCACGAGGGTCTTCAAGTTTTATTGACTTCAGCTTCGACGTTGGGCGTGTGAGTGTCTAAATAAAATGTGTCACAAAAGTTAATTTTGGATGTTTTTTTTCGGTAATTTTAAGCAAAAAGGCAATGAAGGGTGAGAGTTTTTGTGTATCTTAGCTTAGTATAGTAAGTAGTTAATATAGCACTAATAACTAAGTTAAACATGTTATTAGTAATTACTTGACCATCGCTTCTTATATTAACAGATGACACCTATAATTGAAGTTAATTTTGGCCACATCATATACTTTGTAAAATATTGTCCCTTCCAAGTACTTACAAGTTTAGCTAAGCTTAGTAAGGGTCATCATGACTCATAAAGTATTGACACATGTAAAAAGTTACAAAGACAAGTTATTTTACAAAAGTGATTGTATTCGTTACTTAGGAAAAGCTCACTCACTAAGTTCAGCGATAAGAGTTTTCAAATGTCTTAACTTAGTAAAATATGTAGTCAATATAAAACTAATACTTATACGTGAATCTACTAATAAAAGACCCTTCAGTCTCAATACTTCATACGAATGTGTTGATGTCATAAAAGACGTTTAGTGTTAAAATGAATTTTAGATGTCTCTCATGTGCAAAATATTATCTCTTTTAATAAAAGGCCCCTTGGTCTCGATACTTCATATGAATGTGTTGATGTCACAAACGGCATGTAGTGTTAAAATGAATTTTAGATGTGTCATGCACGTTGCAAGATATTATCTCTTTTAACAACCTTCAAGTGTGCCGATCTTAACTTGGGCTACAAAATTTAGAAGCACTTGCATAGAGTGTGTTAAAAAGCAAATCTCCAAAGTTTACTTCATTTCTTCAAAAATAAAAAATAAAATAAGCCTTTTGCTATTGTAAAAGGGTAAAGCTTTTCATAAGGTTTAGCTTAAAATAAGACATCGTCCATGTGAAACTAAGAAAAG
Organism: Tinospora cordifolia; assembly: GCA_030144865.1. NCBI lineage: Eukaryota > Viridiplantae > Streptophyta > Magnoliopsida > Ranunculales > Menispermaceae > Tinospora > Tinospora cordifolia. Next base: position 21,103 of record JAJIYU010005505.1, read on the forward strand.
AATTGAATCCGCCCATAATACGTCTTAAGCTTGCAAAAGCCATGTAGAGCGTACAATAAAAAGCTTAAGAAAAAGTGTATTGCTAGTATAAAAAGGGGAGATTCCACATATAATTGGAATGAGAGTAACAACTAAAGCTAAGACCGTGCGCTGCTGATCGTTCACCATTTATACAAACATTTTCTACAAAAACCAAAGATTTGGGAATTGAGGAAGAAAATTAACTTCAATTTTCATCAGCAAATAATAACACTTCTGGAAGCTTGAAGCTCAAACCTCAGGGTTGAATGCAAATTTGTCAACAAAAGTAGGTCCTGCCCTCCTAACTTCTAACGAATTGCCTCTTTCTTGTAATTCTAACCATTAATGGACAGATAAATAAATGTTGCATTTCATACAAGTAAAAATAAAAAATAAAAATTAGCAACTTTAAGAGATTGGCGTGATCATATAAATTTTATCTTTCTCCCAACAGGCTTTTTCATTCATTTAAATTTTTTTTTTTTAAAAGTCAAAGAATGCTGATATTATGAGGCAAACATACTAGGCAAAAATTTTCATTTATGTAGAAAAGAAAATAATTAAACTTTTGATTCAAGAAAAAAGATTTGAATACATCCTATTAAAACTAGCTAACATTTATTAATGTGTATATATATATATATATATATGCAAAACACTTTAATACATTCCATCATTCTTCAATTACGTGCATGGAATTTCAAATCTGTCTGCTTTAATTGCCTGCCAATATACTTATTCAATATTAAAGTGCCAAAGTTTTCTTGACTTTAAAGCAAAGAAAAGATCTTTTACTATATGTATCCTCTAAACTTTTCTTTTCATCGCAGTAATTAATTACTATTGATTGATTATCACCTTGGAAAATTGAAGTTTATGTATGTTTTATTTAGGATGGTTTCACCATTTTAGACGTCTTCTCTTTGTGCTCTATTGCTACATAAACTAACCTTGTAACTCTTATTGGTGTATAATTTGTTAAAGAAAAAGCTTTTTCTTTCAATGAAAGAACAAAATAATATGAAAATAGCAATTACACACACA
>JAJIYU010005506.1:0-22204 GCA_030144865.1 Tinospora cordifolia
GAGAAGCATATATTTACCCAACAATTCTATATGTCTATTATTAATCAATGTATATTCCTTTATACTTCTATGCTAACTGATTAATTGCATACCCATGACAAATATATATATATATATAAATATTTACGTATATGTGTTTTAAACTCAAATTTCGGTTATTACGTCACTAAAATTTCAGGTATTACAATTATTACGTCACTAAAATTTCAGGTATTATAACTCTATAATAAGTGACCTCCCCAGATTGTTGTGATTGATCTTTTGTATTAAACCTACAAAGAGTTATTGCTTCAACTGAAACACCACTATTTTGTCGGGATTTCTGTGCATCTTTTGTATGAAAACGAAGACCGTTTACTACATATTCCTGACACGATAATACTTGCTCCCTAGGCCCCAATGTGAGCCATGTTAGCTTACTAGAAACATTGTTATGTCCGGCAAGCTCCTTAATCTGATCATATAGCAAAAAGAATACAATGAGTATTACTTTGCTAAGATAAATAGAAATACATGTTGAAAAATGCTTGTTTACCTTATCACGAATCCATCTATTAAATTTATCCATGCGTTTTTTTATACAAGAAATGTTCATTCCTTAATAATCTTCTATCTGAATGTCGAAGTTCATTCAAGTGCATTCTAATAAACACCATAAAGTTAGCTCAAACTTGAACGAAGCATTAAGATATTCATAATTTATGAAATGGATTATAAGAACAATATACTTACTTTATGTAAGGTTGAACTTTTAAACTATTTAATAAAACATAACGGTGAACAATATCCAAGATATCAGACAGAAGCAAAACTTTTTTTTTTACTAAGAATTGGGTAGCCCTCCAATTCTATTTCATTTTCTTCATCTTCATTTTCAACATCTTCATTGAATCCCCACATCACGTGCTTTTTCTATATATTTGCTATAAAATATGGTACACTCATTGGCAAGATATCGTTCAGCTATACAACCCTCTGGTCGTGCACGATTCTTAACATAACCCTTTAGCACTTTCATGAATCTAAAACACTACAAAGATTAGTACATTCAATTATTTGGTGAACAATGGATTAAGATACATATATAAAGTAGCTAAACATATTAAAGTGATACATATTCTACCTCTCAAATCGATATATCCACCGATATTGGACTGGTCCACCCAAACAAGCTTCTCGTTCCAAGTGAATTGTTAAGCGAACCATATATCAAAAAAAGATGAATGAAAGAACCTTTCAAAAATGCACAAAGTTTCGGCTATTGAATCATCCAAGTTCAATAATAAATTTTGATCAATGATTCTATCACAAAGTACATTAAAAAAATCTACAAAGTCGTGAAATTGCATATCTTGGACCATTTGGTAGAACTTCTTTCAAAGCAATAAGAAAAAATTGTTGTATTAATAAATGACAATCATGTGACTTCAAGCCAAGTATCTTACATTCTTTAATCGACATACAATTTCCAATGTAAGAGCCATAACTATCAAATAACTTCAAATTTGCTAATCTTCTACAAAAAATTTGTTTATCTTCTTTTGAAAGAGTGTGCATTGCGGTAGGTAAATATAATCGATCTCCTCGCTTCTAAACATGTAACTTAGTCCTAATATTCATGCATTCCAAATCTCTATGAGCATTGAGTCCATCTTTTGATTTGCCTTTCACATCCAGAAGTTTGTGAATAATACTATCGCATATATTCTTTTCAATGTGCATCACATCCAAATTATGACGTAAAAGCAAGCTCTGCATAAATTTGACTTAATTACTTTATATGTTATGAAATAGGATGAATCCATATTATGTTTCACAAAACAAATGAATTTAGAGTACAATGACACAAATTTGTAATCATACCTTCCAATATGACAATTCAAAGAAAATTGACTTCTTCTTCCATGTTTGTTTCTCCTCTTTTGTCTTTCTCTTCCTTTTCTTACTCTTCCGCCAGTCATTTACAATATTTTCTACCTCTACAAGAATTGTTTCACTTGTAAACTCTTTGTTTTTCCTCGTAGCTCTTGTTTACCATTAAACCAAGCTTTTTTTTTTCGGTATGGATGGCTATGAGCTAAAAATCTTCTATGACCCATATATGAGAATTTTCGACTATGACATAACCATTCAGAGCAAGTATCCAAGCGACAAATATAACATGCAAATCTTCCTTTTGTTGACCACCCAGACATATTTGCATAAGCAGGAAAATCATTTATAGTCCACATTAAGATTGCTCTTAAGTTGAATTTTGATTTTGTAAATGCATCATACATGTCAACTTCATTTGTCCATAACAATTTCAAATCTTCTATCAAAGGTACTAAGTAAATATCTATATCATTTCCTGGTTGTTTCGGCCCAGGAATGAGTAAATGTAAACATTAAATTATCCTTCAACATGCACAACCATGGAGGCAAGTTATATGTATCTAACATTACTAGCCAGCAACTGTACCTTGAACTAAGGTCTTGAAAAGGATTAAAACCATCTGTAGCCAAACCAAATCTAATATTTCTAGGATCTAATGCAAAAGATTCATCATTTTCATTTATAGTTTTCAATGCAGGTGAATCAACCGGATGCCTCATTTTTTTATTATGTACTTTTGTTATTTTGATGCCATGTCAATTGTTCAGCTATTTCAGCCACTCCAAACATTCTTCGAAGTCTTGGAATTATTGAAAAATAACGCAACACTTTCTTAGGGACTTTTGCCTTTTTTTTGAGTGTGCTTAGATTTCCATCTAGACAAACCACATTTGGGGCATAGATCTACATCTTGTAGCTCATTTCTAAATAAACAACAATCATTAATACAAACATGTATCTTCTCATACCCAAGATCAAATGCCTTTAGAAGTCTTTTTGTTGCATATAAAGAACTAGGAAGAGTATGATTAGATGGAAGCAAATCACTAGCAATCTTAAGCAATTCATTAAACCCAGTGTCTAATAAACCATATGAAGCTTTTAACTTGAATAAAACTATTGTTGCTGAAATTTTAATATGTTCCAAGCAACCAGGATATAAAGGTGTCTCTGCCTCTTCAACTAAATGTGTTAGGTCTTCCTCTTTAATTTCATGCTCATTCTGTTTATCATGATCTTTTTGAATATATGCATGGTCCTTGTACATTTTGTATGTATCATTCATGGGTATATCTTCAGAGACAGAACCACATGTTTCAAGCCTTTCTCCATGAAAAAATCAATTAGTATATGTAGGATCCATACCTTTTATGACTAAATGCTCATATACTAAATCATAATGGTGGTGATCCAAGTTTTTGCATTTTTTACAAAGACACGATATTATGTCTATATTTCCTAAACTTGCACGCGCAAAATTGATAAAATTTCAAGCACCATGTCTATACTCTTGAGACAACCTAAAAAAAAATGAAAATTACTTAAATTTCGAATAATGCAAGCAAGCAATAAATAATGCTATCTAATTTTAGATGTGAGAGTTAACCTTGAAATATGGACCCATTTTTTATTTATATGTAGCTAAATATATCAATTCCTAAATAGAAGAACAAAAATAATCAATAGCAAAAATAAATAAGTCAGCCTTAGCAGAAGTCAATGGCAAATAACGAACAATAATAACAGAAGAACAACAATAGTTATCAAATCTAGAAGCAGAGATTTCGTACCCAGCACAAGCAGAGGTTTCATTCTTAAATGCCCAAAGAAGAACAACAATAGTTACAAGCAGATGATTATGTTGATTCTGCAGCTATTCTGCAGTGATTCTGTAAATAACGAATGACGATTAACAGAAGAAAGACAAACAAATAAGATCGATGAACTAAAATGCACGAAGAAGAAGACCAACCGTTGCAAGTAGAGATTTCATTCCCAAATGCAGAATGAGATATTTCGTTCCCAAATACCCAAAGAAGAAAAACAACAAAAAATGAAGAATGCACGAAGAAAGATGAGTAGTGAAAATCGAAGAACTTAAATGCACAAAGAAGACGATTGAACAACAGTGACTCTAAAGAAGATGAGTATACCCGCGTCAAATTTTTTTAGGGCAGGAACTGAATTTTTTTCCTTTTTATATTTTTTGTAGTATAATGTGAAAATAATATATGAATTATGCGAGTATAACAATTATTCAATTGTTGATATGCGGGCTTAACATACAAATAATGCAGGGATAACATGTGAATAAAATGCGGTATAACATACGAATAACATATGAATAATTATGGAAATATGCCAGCAATGGCAGAGGTATAACCTATGCAGACAATTGGATAATGCGTCTATAATGGTATAATGCAAGAATAATAATTGAATAATACGGGTATAAAATTGTTTGGTTGCTTTAGTAAAAAAGGCGGGGATAACATGTGAATAATGTAGGGGTAACATGTGAATAAAATTCGGTATAACGTATGAATAATCATGAAATAATGCGAGTAATGGTATAATGCAAGAATAATATTTGAATAATTCAAGTATAAAAATTGCTCGATTGTTGATATAAAAATGCGATATAACATATGCATAACATATGAATAATTATGGAATAATGCCAGTAACATGGTAGAGGTATAACATACCAACCTATGATTAATGCGTCAATAATAGTATAATGCAAGAATAACAACTGAATAATACGGGTATAAAATTGTTCGGTTGCTTTGGTAAAAAATGCGGGGATAACATGTGAATAATGCAGGGAGAATATGTAAATAAAATTCGATATAACGTATGTATAACATATGAATAATCATGAAATAATGCGAGTAATGGTATAATGCAAGAATAATATCTGAATAATTCGAGTATAAAAATTGTTCGATTGTTGATATAAAAATGCGATATAACGTATGCATAGCATATGAATAATTATGGAATAATGCTAGTAACATGGTAGAGGTATAACATACCAACCTATGATTAATGCGTCAATAATAGTATAATGCAAGAATAACAACTGAATAATACGGGTACAAAATTGTTCGGTTGCTTTGGTAAAAAATGCAAGGAGAACATGTGAATAATGCAGGGAGAACATGTGAATAAAATTCGATATAACGTATGTATAACATATGAATAATCATAAAATAATGCGAGTAATGGTAAAATGTAAGAATAATATCTAAATAATACGAGTATAAAAATTATTCGATTGTTGATATAAAAATGTTGTATAACATATGCATATAATGTCAGTAACATGGTAGAGGTATAACATACTAACTGATGATTAATGTGTCAATAATTGTATAATACGAGAATAATATCTGAATAATGCGAGTATAAAAATTGTTCGATTATTGATATAAAAATGCGGTATAATGTATGCATAACATATGAATAATTATAGAATAATGTCAGTAACATGGTAGATGTATAATATACTAACCGATGATTAATACGTCAATAATGGTATAATGCAAGAATAATATCTGAATAATGCGAGTATAAAAATTATTCGATTGTTGATATAAAAATGTGGTATAATGTATGCATAACATATGAATAATTATAGAATAATGTCACTAATATAGTGGAGGTATAACATACTGACCGATGATTAATGCGTCAATAATGGTATAATGCAAGAATAATATCTGAACAATGTGAGTATAAAAATTGTTCGATTGTTGATATAAAAATGCGGTATAACGCATGCATAACATATGAATAATTATACTAAGTGACATACAAATATCTATATATCTATCTAACTCTCTCTATATATATACATACATACATACATATATATATATATATATATGTTTGTATGTCACATTATTTGTATATATATATATATATATACAATTAACATGGTATATATAATTATTTATATATATAATTACTATCTATCTATCTATCTATCTATCTCTCTCTCTCTCTCTCTCTCTCTCTCTCTCTCTCTCTATATATATATATATATATATATATATATATACACTACATACAATTATTTATATATATAATGTAAGAGAAGCACATGGATACAACAAAAACAGAGGAACAACAAGCACATGTGACATATAAGTATCTATATATCTATCTATCTATCTATCTATCTATCTATATCTCTCTCTCTCTCTCTTTCTCTCTCTCTCTCTCTCTCTCTCTCTCTCTATATATATATATATATAATTTGTATGTGACGTTAATTTATTTTATTGGAAATTCAAACAAAATTTGTGGGTGTTACATAATTTAACATATATAAGTTCCTATCGTGCGTATATAATTTATTGTATAACACATGCATTATTATGAAATTATTCTCACATTATACCATTATTCACGCACATTATACATGAATTATTCTTTTGTTATACTGGCATTATTCAGTCAAAATTAAAGTAGATATATTATAGATATATATGCCAGCATTATTCGTTTTCCGATTGTTTTTGCCAAACAACCGAACAATTTTTATACTTGAATTATTCGGATATTATTCTCGCATTATACCACTATTCATGCATATTTTCCCGCTATTCAAACATTATACATGTATTATTTGCTATTATACCCAAATTATTCATTTTGAAATATCGTACATATTATATATATACTTGCGATTCTGTTTTCAATTCAGTTTTAGTCCATTTTGTGCCCTAATCTCTCTAACTTCTTCGTTTCATTTTTTGATTCATTATTCATTTACTTGTGATTTCGTATGTTACAATGAAGAACGAGTGTTCATCCTCTCCCAATAAGACGACCGTCTAATAACCAAGTACATCACACTATTCCGAATCTTGTATTCGTATTCGTCTGAATGTGATAGTGAATGGTTGTGTGGTCTGTTCAACTTTCTTTGAACTAAGATATTATTCTCACATTATATACACCTTTTTATTTTGTTATTACACACTTTTTTAGATGTTATTCTGGTATTATACACCTGCAGGAATATCAATATATTGTTAAACCTGAAGATAAATACTCAGCCAAGGTTAGGTGTTGGATAGATTTCAGCAACAAGCACATGATGCATCATAAGCACTATGTTTATTGAAATTATATGATATGTATCTATATATGTCATTCTACCTTCCCATCATTCATTATTGACTCCAGTAAGGCATGCATTGTTTTGAGAGAAAAATCGGTGATGCCAGTGACTGCAACTGCTTTACATTGAAATGTTATTATGCTTAAATACTTTTGATAAAACATGTGTGTATGATTCGCACTGGTTAATACAAAAAATTAGGAAAATTTTATTGCATGAATGATTTGGGATATTTGGTTAACTATGGTTTCGCATATTTAATTGCACTGATTATTTATGTATTCTTTGCAAAATATATGTTAATTATTTAATTGGCATACTAAAACTATATTTTTCAAAGAATACATAAATAATCAGTGCAATTAAACATGCGAACCATAGTTTAACCAAATATCCCAAATCATTCATTTAATAAAATTTTCCTAATTTTTTGTATTAACCAGTGCGAATCATACATACTGTACATATTATTCGTATTTAAGCATAATAACATTTCAATGGAAAGCAGTTGTAACCACCGGCATCACCGATTTTCCTTTCAAAAAAAATGCATGCCTTGTTGGAGTCAATAATGAATGATGGGAAGGTAGAATGACATATATAGTTACATAGCTTGATGCATCATGTGCTTGTTGCTGCAATCTATCCAGCACTAGTTATATCTTGAATGCTTCAGAAAGTACCATCAGTGAGCAAAAATTGGGAAAGTACCATAAGAGATGCATGAACAAATACTTTTGTGATCTACTAGAGTATGAAGGATAGATGACTGACAGTTGCTTTGCTGATTGGAGATCATGAAAAACAATTGACAGCACTTGATGACAAGAAGAAAAGATTAAAGCAAGAAATCTATAATTTGCAAGGTTTAAAGTTTTTCTGTAACCTTAACTATATCTTCATGTGCTTTCCCTAAATTGGAGTAAAACCATAAATGAAATAAGTTTATAGTTTGTTCAATGCTTTAGATACTGCAATGTTTTTTTTTCTTACAGCATACAGGTTTGTATCTGACATTTGATTTTTTCAGGTTAGTTTCTGTTTTCAATGATTTCAACTTGCTTTATTAGGCTAACCTCAAGGGAAAATACAACGCCATTCTTGAGCTAATATGCTAACCTCAATGATTTCGACTTTAGCTCTTATTCTTAATTTATTTGTTTTAAATTAATCTAATTAAGTTCAAATTTTTTTTATCTAGATATATATTGAGTTGCTTTAACTGTTACAGTTGCTCTTTAGCTCTTATTCTTATTTTTTTTTTTAAAAAATAATCTAATTAGCTTCATTTGTTTTTTGATGTAGGTATATATATAAAGATTGGAACAATGGAGAACTTGAGTTTATATGCTTGGATTATGTATCAAGATGAGACGTGGTAATCCTTCAAGAAGAATTCTTGCTTATAAAGCTTTTTATTTTTGTTTATTAGGATTAATAATGATAAGTTGTGTAAATAATAATTACACTTTTTAATGGATTGCATATATGTTTGGCACTATGAAAATTTTTATTCTTAAGTGATACGAATAATGAGCGCATATATATATAATATGTACTTTACTTTTGACTGAATAATGCGTGTATAACAAAAGAATAATTCATGTATAATGTGCGTCGATAGCTGTAAAATGTGAGAATAGTTTCATAATAATGCAGGGACAAATGAATAATGCGCGCGCACACACACACACACACACACACATATATATATATACGTAAAATATGTACCTTATTTATGACTGACTAATGCAAGTATAAGAAACGAATAATTTATGTATAATGCGTCTAAATAGCAGTATAATATGAGAATAATTTTATAATAATGCGGGGACAAATGAATAATGCGCGTATATATATATATATATATACATAAAATATGTACCTTATTTATGACTGACTAATGCAAGTATAAAAAATGAATAATTCATGTATAATGTGTCTAAATAACTGTATAATGTGAGAATAATTTCATAATAATGCGGGGATAAACGAATACTGTGCGCATATAATTTTGTAAAAATATATTGACCAACATAGCAATTTTTATATGTGCATTATTCGATTGTTACCGATATATATGTATACGAGCATTATTCGATTTTTATCCCTACATTATACCACATTTCGCTAGTGGTTATATATACAATTATTCACGCATTATTCGATCGTTATAGCTAGATTTTTATACAGACATTATTCGATCTTTATCCCTACATTATACAATATTTTACGGGTTATTTATACCATTATTCATCCATTATTCGATCGTTATCGCTAGAATTTTACACATGTATTATTCAATATTTATTCTTATATTATTCTACATTTCACGTGTTATATATACCATATATATCATTTAGGCAATATTCGATCGATATCCCTACACTTTTATAAGTGCATTATTTTGGCGTTATACCTACATTATACCACTATTCACGGGTTATACCATTATTCATGCATTATTTTATCATTATTCGTACCACTTTATACGCACATTATTCGATCATTATGCCTACATTATACCGCCATTTACGGGTTATACCATTATTCACACATTATTCTATTGTTATTCCTACCAATTTTACGCACATTATTTGATAATTATGCCTATATTATACCGCCATTCATGGGTTATACCATTATTCACGCATTATATTAAAACGTAATACGTTTACAATGGTCGAATAAACGTTGTTATAGACGGTTATAGACAATGTTCACGAATGAATGTTATAATAACTTACGTTATTTTAACAACAGTCGACTAACGAACGTTGTAGAAGGTGTCATTCGACAACGAACAACTACGATTGTATTAATAACATAGAACAACATTCGTTTGCTCGTTGTAATGGCCTTTTCAACAACGTTCCCATGGTGAACGTTGTTGTACACCTTTTACAAAAGCGATTTGACAACAGACATTTTATGAACGTTGTTGTATGCCTTCTTTTACAACGGTTGTTGATGCTCATTGTCAAATTGATGTTGTTATATCATCAATTTCTTGTAGTGTTAAGTTAAACCATTGATTTTGAGATACATATACACCATTAATGAAACTGTAGGCTCGAGGTCTGAGCGCGGGGTGAGGGTCCATGATGATTTGGATTAGACTCGAGGTATAAGCATAAGGTTAGGACATGTGATCAATGCACCTAATTTCTAACCTGCTTGATCGAGTGACAACACTCAAGGACTAAGTGAGGGTTTAGGGCATTTGATGAATATTCTTATCTCATGACCCGCTTGAGTGATGACTATAGGGTTGGATTTTATGATTGAAACCCTAGCTTGGATATTTTTATCAACTAACACATATTTAAATCTGCTTTTCTTCTAAACCGTTGCATCGTTTGTAAGTATATTTATCTAAATGCCATGTTTTCATGTTTTACTTCATTATTATTGTTTATGTATACCTGCAGTATTTTTGGGATGCTTGTGAAATGTAATATGTTGAACTTACTACTAAGCCACTGTTAAACTTGGACTTACTACTCTACTACTAACAATTTAAGTTTGTCAGTAGCTAATAAAAGGAAAGGTGAACCTTTGTTATTTTAGTTTGGTTCAAGTTTGACAGGAATGATATTCTACAACTAGCATGGGGACTCAGGTCGGGGCACAGTGTTGTGATTGTCTAGTTCCCTTTTTGGTCTCATTCCCTCCTCTTAGTTTTGTGATCGATGGACACTTCTATGTATATCAAACTGTATTTTTGAAACAAGATAGTATGTAAATTTATAGGAGAAAACCTTTGAAACATATAAATAAAGGTTGCATTTGTCTTTAGATTTAAATTGTAGTATGTTATTTAATTTCGCATTTTACTTGATAAATGTTTTTAATTATTTTGATCCTACTTGGGGATTGTAGTTTGTGAGGCTTAATAGTGATCTAGTGAACTCTGCTAGAGGAGTGGATTCCTCAAGTCATAATGTTGGTCGGACCGCCTTTCAGCATAGGGAAGGGGCTTTGATGGTTAACAACTTCAATGCACACATTTGAAGTGTCTAAAATAGTTGTAAAAATACATCAAAGTATTGTTAAGTCATCATTTAAAATGACTTCTAGCAGTATGAGAAGCAAATTTATTAATAATATTTTCATAGTCAATTTTTTTCCAACAAATCTTGTTCAATGCACAAAAATGCTAATCCATTTAACTTTTCTTGTCACATCATGATTTGTAAATAAGACTTTGAAATTTTTATTTTTGAAAAGGTTCTTTCTCCAAATGCTACAATCACAAGTACAATCAATATTACTCTATAGGTAATTGGAACATTAGAATAACAACCTAAAAGGTTTACAAACTGAGAAATTTCAATTGCTATCTTCTTTTGTTTTAGTAGAGTCATTTGTAACATTTTCAATGCAAACAATAAATTTTTTGAATTAACATCTAAACAACTACCATTTTGTAAAATATTTCTAAGATTAATATAACAAATTTTAATTTATTATCATCCATAGAAATTAATCTTTTTGAATAAAATAAAACTATTAAAAATATTATCAAATGTTTGCATTTCTACAAACTTATTTTTTTAAAGCAACAATGACGACATCAACAATAAGAAGAAAATAATTAACTCTAAATGATTCTTCTACAAATTATAGATTATCTTCTTGTATATTCTCATCAATTTTTTTTTTTTGAATTTTGATTTTTTTTTGAGGAAAAATGGGTTCAATTTCCATTTCTAATGTAATACTTTTAACAAAAATCATAACTTGTACAATTCCACTCTTTTTATCCTTCTCAAAAAAAAAAAAAAAAAAAAAAAGAAACAGTCACACCTTGCAATTGTTCTATAGCACTATTAATACACATTTCTACATGTTGTAATATTTTACAAACAATGTTAAAGTTGAAAGAAAGTATCATGTCAAATAATCATGCCTAATAAAAACTCAAAGTTTTCAGGTTCATTTACTATACTTTTAGCTTCTCTTTTTTGTTTTAGCATCATCATTAGTTTCACATATTTAAACAATGCTTCTTTTATTTGAGGAGCTTGATATCTTATAGCTTTCACACTTTCCAAAATTTCTTTTATCTTTGTGTTGACTTAGAAAATAAATGAATATATATACATATACATACATACATACATACATATATATATATACACATATTGAATAGCACTAGAAAAAGATTTCGATTTGATCCCATCCCTATGGTGATGTAACTAATTAAAAGTTCTTCATTATTTTCATGTATATATACTTATGTCAATGGTTTCTTCAAGAGTATATGCCTTTTCCATTTGTACATTTTTATCAAGTGCTTCTTTTCTTTTTTAAGAATTTTTAAAAGTTCTTCATTATTTTCATGTATATATACTTATGTCAATGGTTTCTTCAAGAGTATATGCATTTTCCATTTGGACATTTTTATCAAGTGCTTCTTTTCTTTTTTAAGAATTTTTATCTTTGCAACTAATTGGTCTACCATGCTTCAAGTGAACCTTAAATTCATTTGCAATAGACTGTTCTTCAAGGACTTCAATATGAGCTAGAACATTGACAGCTAGTATATGTGATTTATTCACTTTTTTAAGGTTAGTGAATGCATTTGACAATTTATTTGCAATATTTGGCAAATAAATTATCCTTTAAAATTTTTGTTCATGTTGCCTTATTTGAGTATCAAAATGGGATAATGATAAAACATTTCAATTTATTTCTTTTTTCAATTGTTTATTCTCTCGCCTTAATGTTGAAAATACTATCTCATCAAGATGACTGTCAACAAAATGTGTTGTAAAAATATATCCAATCATTGGCTTAAGATACTTAATTATTGATGGAGATTCATAGCAACATATATACTTAACCTCATTTGAGGACTCATCTTAATACATTGTGATTGAGTAATTGGAATATATACAACACATCCAAAAATTCTAAAATGAGAAGTATTTAGCTACTAACCATGAACCAATTGTAAAGGGGAGAATTTATGATAATTCATTGGCCTAATGCATATGAAAGTTGATGCATGTAAAATAATATGTCCTCATACAGAAATAAAGAGTTTTGTTCTCATAATTAATGATCTAGCTAATAATTTGAGGTGTTTAATAATTGATTTTGCTAAACCATTTTGTATATGAACATACGTGACAAAATGTTCAACAGTAATCCTATGACATGCAATAATTATTAAAAGTTTGGTACGTAAACTCACTAGCATTATCAAAACATGTTTTCTTGATTGAATAGTCTGTAGATTAAGCTCTTAGTTGTAGTATTTGAGTAAGCAATATTTTAATCGTCAGGTTATGAGTTGATATTAGATACACAAGTGACCATTTTGTAAATGTATCAATTCAAACCATCAAATATTTAAATGGTCCGCATGGTTCATTAATGAGCCTACATATGTCAACTAGTAAATGTTCCAAAAATGCATGAGATTCAATCTCAATCTTAGTTGGTGATAGTATAATAATAAGTTTTGCTTGAGAATGCGTAGCACATGAGAATTTCTTCAAGTTAAGAATCTTCTTATTCTTAAGTAGATGTCCATGTGTCTTCTTCATGATTTTTTGCATCATTATAAAACCTGGATGTCTTAGTTGGTCATGCCAAATATTAGAAATATTTATATCAGCAAATTTTTGGTTTATTGTAGCATTTATTTCAATTGTGTAATATTCAAATAGTATAAATTGGAAGAAAAAGTAGCAAATTTTTTTTAATATAAATTTCTTACTCGATAATTATCTCGATATGATATCCATTTTGTCTAATATGTTAGAAACTTAATAAATTTTTTTGAGACTAAGTAGAGTGTAGTGCATTATTTATAATAACTTTTGTTCCTCCTAATAGCAATAAATATTAAAATTAAATATTTACATCAATAAATGTCTAGTTTATTGTGGTATTAATTTCAATTGTTGTAATGTTTGAGTAGTATAAACTGGAAGTAAAAATGGATAATTTTCCTAAATACATATTTCTTACTTGATATTATACTAGTAATATGAAGGTAATCAATATTTTCTTTATTAATTGTCTCAATATGTTATCTAGTTTGTCTAATATCTTTGAAACTTAATAAGTTTCTTTGAAACTTAGTAGAAAGTAATACATTATTTATAACAATTTTTGTTCATTCAAGTAACAATAAATTAACTCTTTCAAAGCCATCAATAAGTTTTGCACTACCAGATATTGTATTGATGTTAGCTTCTTGCATAAATAAATGAGAAAAATAGTTTTATTTTATAAGTATGGTATATGTGCTATGACAACTCATGATTTGATACACAAAAATTATCAGGTTTGATATGTGTATTTTCCAAAATTTTTAATGAAAGTACACAAATTTTTCTCAAATTTTCCTATTTTAAATTATTTATTGAAAAAATTAGAATAATAGGAAAAAATATAATTTTGAGGAGAAAATACATAAAATTATCATGAAATGTAATTTCTAGAGAGAAATGATTTTTGAGATTGATTATTGAATTTTTAGAATAATTATGAAATTTTTAGTAATTAATGAAAATTTTGGGAGAAAAATATGATTTTGGTGGATTATTCAAATTTTGAAAAAATAATTGTATAAATAATAGAAATGGTATATAATTGGAAGATGTTGATGAAAAATGATTAATAATTAATTTTGATAATTTTAGAAAAAATGGCAAAATTCGATTATATATGTATATATATACAAAAGAAAATGGAATTAAAAAAGAAAAAAATAAAGAAAAACAAAAAGGGGTTGGGGGGGGGTTGAATTACGCACGGGCCGAACCGCAGCTCGGGCTCACAGCCTCGAGGAGTGGGCCGAGCGCACGGGCCCATGGCCCCTCCGAAATCGTTAGGCGCACGGGTCGTTCGTGGACCGGCGCGTGGGCCGGCCCATGCACCAAGTCACCTTTCTCTCTTGTTTTTTTTTTGACGAATTTAGGCATTTTTTGGCGATTTTCCAACAGCTTTCAGTAGAAAAACCATGGCTGTCCATGGTTTTAGACCCATGGTATTGCCATCAAACCCCACCTCTTGAGCAAGCCAATGAAGGTTGTCAACTAGTCATCTTGCATGACAACTCCTGTGCCATGTGGATGGCCACATGGCAGCCCATTTGCCATACAAAGGAGACCACGCATGCAACAAAAACCACCATTTGAGCTAAATTTCTAGATTTTCATATTCTTCCTCCCATCTTCTAGAGTTTGTATCTTCTTCGTTTGACCTCCATTTTGAGTGATCTTAGGCTCTTTGGAAAGCCCTTGCCACCCTTTACAATATCTGACGAACAATTGGTCGAATCCCAGAGCCATTTGAAGCTGAAATGGCCAAGAATAGTGCTGTTCAGCACTGTTGAAGACCCAGAAAACAGAAAAAAACTGTGTTGGATCAATCTTTAGAGTGTTGACTACTAGGCCATTTCAAGTTCGTTCTAAAGGTAAAACCCCTTCTCTTCTTCCTTATTATATGTATTTCAATGTCCAAGTGATAGAAATTAGAATCTGAGGTCCTAACTATATTTTATAAGGTGATGAAGTTGACTGTCTAATCAACTGTTTCAACAGTTTTTGTAGAAAGTTGACTTTGGGACCAGATTGGAAGTAGTGTTTGGAGTACCTGGAGGAGTCCGTTTGGACTAAGACCAGAGTTTCGAACCTAATACTTGGGACTACAAAAGGCTAAAAACCTTGAACCATAAGCCTCTGTAGTTTGGATTTTCTATGCTTGCAAATATGACCTGGTAGTTAGGTATTATGGGACTTAGAAAAAATTCCAGAACACCCTTATGCATGCCATGTTTTGGAGTTGTGTTTGAGAGTAAATATGACTATAGTTGCTTGCTGTTTTGGGTAGGAATTAATAGTCAGAGTTCTAGGATCTAAACTCTTGCAAAAACAACAAGAAACAGCCTTGGATTGGTGCTGGAACCAAAGTAGATAGGCACTTGAAAACCATTGTGGATTTGAACCATTTGAGCAATTTGTTACATGACAGAGAAATAGGAGAAGAGTAGACTGACCAAATGTATGTATTTTGAGACTGAAATTTGGTGGAGAGGTCATTGGACATGTCAATAGTATGTGTACCACATTTCAGGCCATTTTGAATTTGGAAAGTAGGTCAACAAATTCACTAAGTCGCCTGTCACAGGGAATACGGGATTTCATAGTCCCTGTTAATGCACTTACAACCCTTAGTAAATGGTGTTCAAAAATCAAAAATTAAAATTTTGGTGAAGGTTTAGGCATCCTAGATGAAATCTGAAATGTTTTGCATAAATCTGACTTATAGATTAATCGCAAGAAAATTGACAAGTTCACTGTGCAAGAAAGCAAAGAGCTCAAAATTGGGCTAAATGTTGAAATTTAGAAATTTTGACCCAAATGACCCAATTTTGAGCTAATTAACCTATTTTGACCCAATTTGGGTACAAATTGACCAAGAGTGACTAGGTTGACCACGTTGGCCAAAGTTAACTAGGTTTGACCAATTGATTGAACATTGACTGTAATACTTCAAAACTTTTAACGTGTATACGCAACTATTAAATATATATATATATATATATATATATAAAATAGTCAATCAAGAAAAAATGAATAAATGTTTTTATTTTATATATGTGATGTAAACCTTGGGTTAAAATTATAAAATAAAAGATATGTTTGAGAGGAATTAGTGAAAAAAAATAATATACATAGATATACGAGGTTCGCGAAATAGTAGAAATTTGAGAGAAAAATAAATAAATAAAGATATTCGATGCTCGCGTGAGAGCGATGACGTGAGAGGTTTGCAAAAGAAAATAAATGAAATTTAATATTGGATCGACTGGAAAAAAAATGCAAAATAAATAGTTAAATAAGTAGAGAAATGAAGATTTAAAATAAAAATATTTTGATTTACTTAAAAGATATTAGTGGAACAAAAATAAATCCAAAGAAAAATAGTATATGTGTGAATGAAGTTTAAGTGGAGTTTCACAAAAAAAGAGCTGACAAAAAATATATTCATGTATAAATATACATATGTAAACCCCTTTAGTCCTACATTTTGGCAAAAAGAACAAAGAACAAAAAAAAAGGGGAGAGACAAATAGAAATGCACAAAGGTCTGTTTCTATGTGTTGAATGGAAAGAAAGAAAGGGAGCTGAAGGCAAGAACACACACAAAAAAAAAAATCAGATCTGGAAATTTCAGATCTAAACCACAAACAGAGGATCCAAAGTTGAAATGAAGATGAAGATGAAGATGCAAATTTGGATCTAAAGCTGAAACGAAAAAAACAAAAAACGAAACCAGATTTTTCTGGTTGTAGTTGTTGCCGTGCGTGTGGAGAAGAAGAAGAACAGGGTGTTGCAACTGTGTGCATTTTGGTTTGTGTGTGCGTTGGTGCTGCTGGTTCGATGAAGTAGCTGATGGGCATTGCTGTTAGTGCGTTGCTGCTGCTCTTGTGCCCATGTACGGAGAAGATGACTTGTTGTTGGGTGTGTGGTGCATGAAGAAGACCAAGACGCAGCACTGCTGATGTTGCTGTGTGTGTGTGGCTGCCGAGCATGAAGAGGAGAAACAAAGAAGAAGAGCTACATGGTGTGCTATGTTTTGGGGTGAACAACAAGAATGAGATTTGGGATTTTCGCATTCGGTGGTGTGCGATTCATGGACAGAAATGAAAGAGGTGCTGCTGCTGCTATTGGCGCACCAAGAAGAGGAGCACGAATCAGCTGTTCTGCTGCGTCTTGCGTTGAAGAAGAGTGGCTGGTGCATGATGTGTATGATTCAAAGATGAAAATGAAAGAAGAACGTTGCTGATTGTTGTTATGACTTGGGTGAACGAACAAGAAGAGGACCGGGATGTGCGTGTTGTGCGATCTATGTGTGTGTTGCTGTTGAAGATGAAGAGCAGTCGTGCGTGCTACTGGTGAAGAATGGAATCTGCAAACCAAACACCATTAGAGCTACTTACAAGCTCGCGGGACCTTCCCAAATCAGTTCTTAACTCTTCCCAACCATGATCTGCGATTTTTGAACTAATTCAAATCATTTCAACTTGACTTCAAAATCAGATTCGTGAAGAATAATTTCAGCAACAAGATCTGAAATTTTTGGGCGCAAAAATGGTGAAAAACTTGATGTTCTAGATTTGAATATTTGCACACAAAAAAAAATCCAACAAAGAAAACGGAATTTTGGTTGGTTGTTTGAGGGATTTTGAGAGTTTTGGAACATAGATTCGTGAAGATTATGTCATGAAGGGGGTTTCGACATCAGAACATGGTGAGCTTCATTTTCATCCTAATGAATAATTTAACTGATTTCTATTAAGTATATATTGATTTTGAATATGCAACAAATTTTGGGCATCAATAGTTGTTTCGGCGAGGAATGAAAAAAAAAATTTCAAAGAGGTATAATGATTCATTTATTTATTTTTCTGAACTAAAATTGGTTAAAAGTGGGTTATTTAGATTATAGATGTGAAAAAAAAAATATAGATTTCTCCTAGCAATTGAAAAATCTAGATTTGGAGGTTTCATTTAAGATTTTTATTCATTGATCAGTTTTATTTATTCGAATGGAGATTTTTGGAGGTGAAATAAATTCTATTTTTCTTAATTATTTGAGGTTAGATAGCTTCTAAATTTAGTATTTGTCTTGAGGGAATACAAGGGATGAAAATAAGAGATTTATGGTATTGAAATTAATTTTGATGGATGGTGGATATTTTTGGATGGATGTTTAAAAAAAATCTATTATTTGGATTATTTCGGGAATGTATGGAAGTCTAATATTTTTGAAAGAAATATAGTCCTTTCAATCCAAAATTCCTGAGTTGATATTAGTGGGAATAAATTATTTCTAGAGAATAAGTACGAAGGATTGGATTTGAAGGTTTAAAAATAATTTTGGGTGATGCTTAATATTTTAGGAGATTAGAGCAGATTTTAGATTGAGAAGTCTTATTTTGTTCGTAATAGAGTTACTTTTAATACGAATGGATGATTCTAATATATATAAAAAAAGGGAAATTATATAAACTTAAGAAGATTTTCAAGTAAAAATGAATGTGAATAGGATGAACTTGGGAATAAATTAATAAATTTTCTTGATTTAATTTCAGATCAAGGATAGTGGAGGCAACGCGGAGGCGCGAGCGACTCCAGAAAAGAATTAATGTGGGTGTGATTACTACACTCTCTATTATTATTTGTATTTTTAAATATAAAACATGATGGTTGTTTTTATTCTTGTACTTAGTATCCTGTTAGGAATGTGTGAATTGATTGGAATTATTGCCATGATATCATGACGTCTGGTTATGTGCTTTCTAGAGATAAGATTGCTTGAATGATCATATGATTTTAATTGCATAGGTTAGTACATGTTATGCTGATATGGATTGAAAACCTTGTTCGTGAAACTAAAGAAGATTAAATTACGACAAAAGAACCACGTATCGACACGGTGACCGGCCTTAGGGTGTCATCGTGGGTGTCCTCATCGAGACTGGTTGCGGGTTGAGCGTCACTTCGGACCTTACGCCCCGCCAGGGTCCCGAAAGGTAACTAGCTTTCGGGCGATACCTTCGAATTTGCTCTCGGACCACGATGGGGACACCGAGGCCACAAACCTTTCGTTCTTAACTACGACAAAAAACAAATAAGTGTTTGAAACGCCCTAATGTAATGAAGGTGTTTGCATGTTTTGTATTTTGGTCTGAATAATGTTAGTGATGTGCGGTATGATCCACTGGGCTCTCGAGCTCACCCCCTTTCTTTTTCAGGTTATTTTTGAGATAACACGAGTCAATGGATGTCGCGGAGGACTCAATTGTTTTGAAACCTTGCCGGAGAGGTTGATAGTCTTTGCTGCGCATTGTATTTTTGTATTTGACTGAGTTGGGCGTGTGCCCCTTTCCTTTCCTTTCATTTCCTTTTGTTTTAAACATTTTTCATGTGATTAAATGTTTTGGGCTTCTTTAGAGGGTTTTAAGTTGTTTAAATTTGAATTCAATGTTTTTATTTATTTAAAATTGCACCTATCCATTTTGTTTATTTAGAAGTTTATTTCAAAACAAAATTGGTGCCTATGTAAATGAATTTCATTTCCTGAAAGAGCTAGAAAGAAAGAGAAACATAATCTGAGAATAGATTTGATAAAGGATTTTAGTAGCGCTCCGGCTCTCGGCGGACGACGCAGTGGCGGCTTCCCAGTCAAGCGGGCGCGCATTCTGAGCGAGCGCGGCCCGAGGGAACCTCTATGGGGAGGGCCGGGGTGTTACATTGACCGAGATGATTTGGGTCGATCAGAACTGAGTAGGGGCAGTGAGATTAAAGATTAAGCCATCATATTGAAAAAAATTGAGATTGAGTTTAATTAATGCAGATTCAGGTGAACATCGCAGGATTGGGCCGATGGGACATCAGTGCGCAGGACACGAGGTGAGTAGTTTGATTCAAGTGCTTTCTGTGACTTGTATTCCTTGCATAAAACTTGTGTGAAATGACATGGTTTGAATGGTTTCATGAGATTTAGATACATTTGATTGGTTTTGAGATTTGTAGATATACACGAGTAGTGAGACCATAGGCTCAAGGGCCGAGTGTTGAGGTTAGGGTACTTGATGTGATTGTGATAGACTCGAGGGCCGAACGTTAGGGGTTAGGGCATATGATCAGTGCGCCTAACCACCGAACCCGCTCAAGTCACGACACTCGAGGGCTGAGCATCGGGGTAGGGTATTCAATGAGTACGCCTAGTTCACGACCCGCTCGAGTGGCTAGTATGCCTGAGTTAGGACCCGCTCGAGCGATGACCATAGGTTGGGTTTTGAGTTAACCCTAGCCTGAATACGTTTTTACTAGCATGGATTTGAAATGTTTTCATAATGGTTGCATTATTTATAACTACTTTTGTACTATGCTATGCATTCAAATTTTATATTATTTCTGCTGCTTATGCATATATGCATTATTTTAGAGTATTGGCTATGGTTGACATACTAGTCTTTCTACTCATTGAGCCACATTGATTTTAGGCTCACTACTCTACCACTATTTTAGGTTTTTTGGTGGTAGATAAAGGGAAAGGCGTGGTGATTGCCTAGCTCCTTGACGATTCCTATCCCCTTTTTTATCTTTTAATTTAGAGGTTGGTTATTCCTTGTTTGTGTATAAATGGTCAACTATGTATTTTTGGACAAGACTGATATGTAATGAAATGTTTTCTCTTCGTATGTTGCTTACTTTCGCTTTTAAGTGTTCCAATTATTCTGATATTGTTTGTTGCATGAAATTGGAAAAAGGCTTAACACTGGTTGGACGAACTCAACATGGTGAGTGAGTTCGTCGAGTCACTGTGTTGGTCAGGCCGCCCTTGGCCTAGGAAAGGGGTTTCGACATGTGCATTATCTGCTAGACATATATCTTCATTTTTGTTCTTAAACATCGACATTTTATTCATTAAAATAAAATGAATATATAAGTAGACATACATACATACATATATATACACACACACACAAAAATACATCGTCAAATTAACTACATAAAATCAACACACAATGAAAACAAACATAAGGAAATTAACACAATTAAAAGAAAATAAAAGCTCAAAATTTGTCTTTAGTCAATCACATCATCCTTCTTAGTTTTCAAAGAAATCTATTATAATTAAATGGGTCATGTGAAGAGGACTTTGGTCGATGTTTTCATTTTTGGAGTTAAAGTCTTGTCTCCACATTCTTTTCTTTTTCTTTCAATAATGTTTGATAAAGACCAACAAGATGCTCTGACGTACGACAAGTAAGTGACTAATGTCCTTTCATATTACATTTGTAGCATATATTTTTTAGATTCCTTAAAACTTTATATTGTCTACTTTTTCTTTTTTTTCTTCTCATTATTTTTTCACTTTTAGTAGTTGATATTATTTTTACGATGAGAAGTGTTTTCATAACCACCACGATATGTATTTCGACCTCGGCTTCGTCTATGACCATGACTTCTTTTATGTCTAGTATTATTTGATGTTACTGCATTTGCTTTAGAAAATGAAGTAGAACCAGTTGTGTGACACCCCTGAACCCCCGGACCGGAACCCAAGTCCTCATGCATGCGTCATGTGGGGCCAGCGCATCTACTAGCGCTCCCTTCAGCTCTCTACTGTGTACGCAGGACTTTTCATCTCTCTGT
>JAJIYU010005507.1:0-22186 GCA_030144865.1 Tinospora cordifolia
TGTAAGTACCTTCAGCGGGCTCTAAATGAGGAAGGTTTTTAGAGAAAATTACTTTGGGCCAAACTATATCTTAAAATTGTGTCTTGATCATGTGGTTCCAAAACTATAGGTTATACACTTAAATTCCTAGTGATTAGGGAGATATTAAATTTTATTAAATTGATGCGGACCCTTAATGGCATGGCCAGCCAAAGCATGTGCAAGTCACATGGGTAGAATATCGTGATCGGGGGTACCCCCACCCTACTCAACCACCACAGGACATCTTCCCTTATTTGATTCTATGAAACATGATCCAATGTGCCACACAAGGGATTCAGTACACCACCAGTATGAGACGTCCCACCAAGGATTTGGAAATCCATGAAGATTGGCTCCATGCACCAAGCTAATGATTGTGTGCTCTATGCCTCACCTAAGCAAAACTGGTCCACCCATGCACATGTGTATGTGCACACATGTGAATTAACCTAATTAGAAAGGTTTGAAATCTGAATTGATGCTCACTCACAAACCCTAGCTGTCACCCCTACACAAGAAACAAAAATAGATAGTGTATAAAGGAGATCTAGCCATAGCGCCAAATCTAGCGGATATGGCCACTTGGTGTGCCATCTATGGGTCCAGCTCAAATTAGAAAGTTTCCTAGAACCTATATCAGTATCTAAGACTATGATATGGTTTCCCTCATGTCGTGATACTGTGCTCACCAAAGCAGGACTTCCAAGAAAGACTAGTAAAATTGCCATGTTTGGGTGCTTGTGTGATGAGGAAGCAAGAGAACCGAAGGAGAAGGTTCTAAGAGAATATTCTCTCTTACTATGGGATGTCCAGAATGATTATGGGAGGGTTCTAGAATGAAGATCTTCTCCGAATTTTAATTAGAAAAGATGCTAGCAAATATTCCTTGGTGTCGTAAGAAAATAGAAAAGATTGATGATCTATGAATTCACTTACCATGTCTCTCTTTTAGTGTTTAGAAACTCGCTCAAAAGTAAAAAAGTTGACCATGCTACCCAAGCTACCCTAGGATGTCCCCCTTGGCTCTTGGAAAAAACTATAAATACCCCCCCCTAAGTTGCACACAATCCCTCATTCCAAGAACAAGAGAGATTCTTCCCTATTGTGCTCTCAAACTTCTTCTTCTTCTTCTTCTTTTCCATTCGTTTTCTTTTATCCAAAAGTGAGAAACTTTTATTTTCAGTATTTAGTGATTAGTAGAGAGTTTTTTTTGTTGAGATTCGAAAGTGCTAAAGCAAAGGGAACCTCTCCTGGAATTTGGGGAAAATGTCTCATCTAAGGTGGAAGTTGCTTCTATTAAATGCATTTTTCTTGTTTAAACCATTAGCACGTTTATTTTATTTTATTTTTTATTTTTTAGAATTGTTTTTCTGAAATTATTTTAGTATAATTTCAGTTTTCATTATTTAGACATGTTTTGAGTTTGATTTCATTCATTTCCATTTATGCATGATGAACGTCCCTTATTAGTACCATGTTTTTGGGGATTGTCTAAATGTTTGATGCATATGGTGAATGGTGGATGTTTTCTTCCATGAAATTTTAAATTTATTTTGTTGTTTAATTCCATATTCTGAAATTTTGATTTATATTTCATGATTACGAGATTTAATATGAGAATATGGTGATCCTAACCATGCACCATCATAGTAAACACATAGTTGCCATGGGTGTTCTCTTCTTTTGATTAATTCATAAGGTTTGTAATACCTAAGTGATTGGTTGGTGGGTTTGAGTCCCTCAGTCCAAAGTCTCATGAAAATTACTAAGAATGGTCATATTTTAGTCTAAGCAGTCACTTGGTTGTGAACATCAAGAGTTGAAAACTCTTTTGGTCTAAGTTTCAACTTTACCCAACTTCATGCTTAAAAAGCCTAATGTTTGTTAGTGTTTGAATTATGAATGTGCTAGTGATTTGAATATGAAAATGGTTATCTAAGATCCATTAAGCTTAGTGTTGAACCTTTCTTTAATATTCTTTAGGAAATTGAGTATGCAAGGACTTAGGACATCTCCTTTGATTTTATCTAGAAAATTTCTATGTAGGGCATGTTTGCCCAGTTTTGTTATGAATTCCGTTGTAACCATTTTAAGTTGAAAGTTATGAAATTTTTATGATTCAATAAAAATTTAAAATTTTCTATATCTCTTACAATGTGGCCTTGTTTAAATTTAGTCGCGTTATGTACTCTTATTTTTGCATTTAAGGTATGGGATAGCGAAAATAAAAAGTCAAGTGTTCGAGTTATGGCCTTCCTCGTGGTTAAGTCCACTGTTTCAATAACTATTTTAATAGTGGTTAAGTTCAAACACTCATAAAAAGAATATGGGGATCAGGGTGTTATAAGTGGGCTTGGAAAACCTTAGTTATCAAGATATTTGTAAAATTGTTTGGGTGTGACAATTTTTTGAGTGAAAGTCTAAGCGGAAGGGATATAGAACCCACCACCACCGCCACCGAGACCCACACCCACGTCATGGCACGTCATGGCTCGTCATGGCATTGTTACTCTCAAGGTATTGTTTTCCCCCCTGAGATTTTATTTCACCACATTATAAGAGAAATAGAAAATTTTATTTCACCACATTTAAGGTATTGTAACAACCCACTGCCACCGCCACCGGGACCCACACCCACGTCATGGCACGTCATGGCTCGTCATGGCATTGTTACTCACAAGGTACTGTTTCCCCCTGGGATTTTATTTCGCCTCCATGGAGTTTTGAATCCATGACCTAGGCGACAAGTACATTGTTCTTCCAACATCCACTACCATTGAGCAAGAACAATGTACTTGTCCCCTAGGTCATGGGTTCAAAGCTCCACGGAGGTGAAATAAAATCCTAGGGGGCAAACAGTACCTTGTGAGTAACAATGCCATGACGAACCATGATGTGCCATGACGTGGGTGTGGGTCCCGGTGGCGGTGGCGGTGGGTTGTTACACATATTGACATCTCATTTGCAAAGGCATTATAGCACCTAGCTATGCCAAATTCATGAAGGAGATCATGTCTAGAAAGCATAAATTGGAAGACTTTGAAACATTAAAGCTTACTAAAAAATGTAGTTCCATCCTACAAAAAATGTTTCCTCATAAATTAAGAGATCTGAGTAGGTTCACTATTCCATGCAACATTGGTTTAGAAATCTTTGGGAAGGCACTTTGTGATTTAGGGGCAAGTGTCAACCTAATGCCTATGATAGTATGTAAAACATTTGGAATGTTAGAAATCAAGCCTACCACCAGTTCCCTTCAGCTTGCTGACAGATCTATTACTTATCCATAGGGCATCATTGAAGATCTTTTAGTGAAGGTTGATAAGTTCATCTTTATGGTTGACTTTGTCATTCTACTTATAGAAGAAAATAGGGAGATTCCATTGATACTTGGGAGGCCATTCCTAGCTACAAGTCATGTGTTGATTGATGTATACAAAGGTGAACTCACTCCATGGGTAAATGAAGAGCAAGTGGCCTTTAATCTCTACAATACTATGCAATTCCCCAATTATCTACATGAATGCAAAAGAGTTGATGTGATAAATTTTTGCATGGTTGAAGTTGTTATGTTCTAGCTTTGGAAGCCTCACCACTTGAGCCTAATATCACCTATACTCCTTTACCTACACCCACCTAATTTGAAAATTTCCAAGATGTTGCTAAAGCCATTGAGTTAAAACCCCTTCCTGATCATTTAAAGTATGCCTACTTGGGTGAAGCACCATCTGTGCCAGTAATTATTTCTTCTTCCCTAACCATTATTTAAGAAAATAAACTATTAAGAGTGCTTCAGGAGCATGAGTCTGCCATTGGGTAGGCAATTGAAAGCATAAGGGGCATTAGTCTAGCTATATGAATGCACAAGATTCTTATGGAAGAGATTCATAAACCTTCAATAGAGCATCGGTGGAGGCTAAATCCTATTATGAAGGAAGTGGTTAAGAAGGAAGTGATGAAGTGGTTCAAAATAGGTATTATTTATGTTATTTTAGATTCACAGTGGGTAAGTCCTATTCATGTGGTACCCAAAAAGAAAAAAAATCACTATAATTACAAATGATAAGGGTGAAACCATTACTTTTAGGACTACTATAGGGTAGAGAGTTTGCACTGACAATTGAAAGCTGAAGAAGGCCACAAAGAAAGACCATTTCCCTATGCCATTTTTTACAGCTTCTTAGATGGGTACTTAGGCTATAATCAGATCGTCATTGCTCCAGAAGATCAATAAAAGACTACTTTTACTTGCCCATATGGTACCTATGCATTTCGAAGAATGCCCTTTGGTTTGTGTAATGCACTAGCTACTTTTCAAAGGTGCATGATGGCGATATTTGTTGATATGATAGAAGACATTATGGAAGTATACATGAATGACTACTTCGTGTTTGGTGCTACATTTGATGGTTGCCTTATCAGTCTAAAAAGAGTTCTAGCCCATTGTGAACAGTATAACCAGGTTCTAAACTAGGAAAAATGCCATTTTATGATGTGAAAGGGCATAGTATTGGTACACAAAGTGTCTGTTGGAGGACTAGAGGTGGACCATGCTAAGATTGAAGTGATAAAAAATTTGCAACCACTGACATCAGTGCGAGAAATTCACAATTTCCTGGGGCATGAAAGGTTTTATCATCGTTTCATTAAGAATTTCTCTCATATTGTTTGTCCTCTAGGCCATCTACTAGAGAAAGAAGCTAAGTTTAACATCAATAATGAGTGCCTTAAGGGATTTAATACATTGAGGAAGGCACTCATTTCGACTCCAATTTGGGGAGAGCCCTTTGAAATAATGTGTGATGCGAGTGACTATGCTGTTGGAGCGATGCTACAACAAAAAGTGTGATAAGATGTTTAAAGCTATCTATTAAGCAAACAAGACGTTCGATGATGCATAGAAAAATTATACTTATACTAAAAAAGAATTGTTAGTTGTTGCCTTTGCTTGTGTTAAGTTTAGAGCACATATAGTGAACTCCCATGCTATAGTGTTCACTGATCATGTTGTAGTATGCCATCTCTTTACTAAGAATGATGTCAAATCTTACATCATCAGATACATCCTTCTACTTCAAGAGTTTGACATTGAAATTAAAGCTAAAAAGGGTTGAGAGAATGTGGTAGCCGATAACCTATCTCATCTCCTTGAAGACATTATTGATGACACCAAGCGTATTCTTGAATTGTTCCTTGACGAGCAACTTCTAACCATGATGGATCATCCACCATGGTATGCTAACTTTGATAACTACTGAGCAATGGGTAAAGCTCTGCAAGATCTATCAAGTGCTCAACTTAAGTGCTTCAGGCATGAAGCCAAGTTCCATTTATGGGATGATCCTTATCTTTACCATTGATGGGTTGATCAAGTTATTTGTTGTTACATTCCTAAAGATGAAATTCAGAATGTTTTACACGATTTTCATGCTTCTCCTTATAGTGGCCATTATAGTCACTAGAGAACTACAGAGCGTGTTCTTTAGAATGGGTTTTATTGGCCCACCATTCTTAAAAATGCCTATAAATTTGTGAAGACATGCGAAGCAAGCCAAAAACAAGGTAATATCTCTAATAAGAATAAAATGCCTCTGAATTCCTTTTTGGAGGTTGAATCATTTGATATAAGGGGCATTGACTTGATTAGACCTATAATACCCCAATTTTCAAGCGGACCTCCGTTTACGTACTATTTCACGTGTGGATCGTCGTCCGATGAACATCGAGATGCTCCTTGAAAATTTCATTCTATCAAAATCTTTTTCTTCAAAATCAAGTTTATAACAATTAGTTTTCAAGTTAATCTCTGGATAATTTCTCATATAAAATAAAAGAATTAAAATAATTACTCGAGACATTCACCGGGTTCATTAATATGAGTCATCAATAATGCAGCGGAAAATACTTTAGAACTACTCATTCATGCCAAAATCGTTAAACAATTTAAGTCATTTAAAGATAAAACAACCAAAGTTAAAACCAATGTAAATGCATTAAAACAATCCAGTAAAATACATAAAACTTGACTTCCAAGTCACATATCCCGGACGACCTCCCATGAGGTATCCAATCAAAGTATGAGTCTTCTGACGTAATTCATTTTGCTCTATGTCCAGATGTACCTAAAAATAACGTGTGAGTGAGCTTGAAAGCCCAGTGGATCGATCCTACACATCACATGCATTATACAGACCCAATCCAAAACATTACAAACACTTTCAAACATTAGGCATTTCAAATATTCATTTAGTTTTGGTAGAAGTCTAAGACCGAAAGAAGGTTGAGATACCTCTCGGTATTCCCTATGATCCAATCAAATCTCAAAGGGTTCCAATAACCTTCTAAAATCAATCAACACTCACATCACAACCTAAGAGAGCGTACTTACCCAGGCATCGTACCATCTCCCAAAGACTTCGAGCTGTTACAGTTAGCTCTGGGTGGGAATACCTACGATCCACCTTGTAGCTCGACAATCTCAAGCAGTGACACATAGGAGATGCCACCTCGATCTGCTTTAGGCTCGTCAATCGTACTAGTACGTGGATTCTTAATAAACCATCGTCTTATTTTAGTTTTACAAACAATCTCAATCACATCAGGCATCACACAATTCATTAGGAAAATAATTCAAACTATTCATGCAAGTTAATGTGATAAGAGGCATGAGTGAACAATAAGATCTAGATGCATATGTTCATAGTCATGCATGCCATATTTGAGTAAATCTAAATGCAAGATCATGTCATGAATGAATTACGCATGGATTAAACAATTCATCATACATCCCAACATCATTCACATAGGCCAAACAATTTCAACCAATTTTCCTACAAATATTCTAATAACCTAGAACTATTCAATCAAATGCTTTGAATCTTAAATCATTATAATACATATGAGTAAGGAAGTCGCGCCCACCTGATTTTGTCGATCTTAAGGGCTCCTTGCTTTCCTTCGAGTTATTTGAAGGAATCTGAAATTTAATAATCAATAAAAATTTCTAAGTTCCTAATTCATCCTAAATCTTATTCAAATATTTTTAAGCTTAAAATTTTTAAACAAATTATGAGGTCCGGATATTAGTTTCAACTAATTTTGGATTAAACCTAAAGTCTAGAATTTTATACATTTTAGTCTAATTGCAATAATACTCCTGACTTAAGTTTTGAAGTAATTTCATGACTTTTCAATCTAGTAATTTTAACTAATCAGGATTATTTTCGTGATCAACTTCATGCATTAAAATTTATTACATAAGTACTCTTCCATTTCTTATTCGCTATGAATTAATTAAATTATTCATGTGATAAATGAAATAATTATGAACAAACTAAGACTTCTGTTCGTTAAGTTTTTGGTCTTGTTAGGAGTTGACAATTTTAATTTTTCACTATTCTTAGAATTTTGCTAAGATTATTTATGCCACTAATTTAAATAATTATTCATTTATTTTCCTATTTTGAATGATTTAGTATTTTCATAGATGATTTTTAATTCTTCTTTATTACTTAATTTAAAGATTTAAGTTATTGGAAGTACATTAATTAATTTTATTCTTCAATCTTAGTATTATAAAAATTCCTATTTCCAACTAATGCATACTAATTTATTTATACTATCTCATGATCTAATTCAAATAATCTTAATAAATCCTATTATACTTTGATTATTGAATAAGCATGCTTAAAGTCCATAATCCAAAACCCAAATAATTTTTCTTACCTCTTAATTCGGTCACCCACCAGCTGCAATCTGCTCTTCATTTCCGTCCAACCATAGCAACGACCAGCTTGCTGGTATTCTTCTTATTATTCACATCATCTTCTTTTTCCTTTTCAGCTCGCCCAACAAACCAGCAACAACCGTATTTCCGTTCTTGTTAATCTAAATCGGATCAGCAACATACTTCTTCATGCCCAAATCGCACATCATGGCCAGTAGACACACATCACGCATCAACTCGCACAATCCTTTTTTCTCTTCGTTTTTGCAACAGGAGTAATAACCAGAAAATTCTAGTCTTGCTCCTCCTCAACACTGACCGTCATCCCTCTTCGTTGCTCTATTTTGATTCACGCCCAATTGCTTCATTTTGTTCGTCAAACACACACCAAAACCAACTTTCAGCTACCTTAGTTCATTCCCCACTTGATCCAGCAGCTGTTTCCTATGTTCTTTCCTCCCCTGCTTTCTGTTCATCTTCCCGGTATTACTTCTTCTTCATTCGACAGTTGCAGCAGCTACAACAGCAGTGAAGTGTTATTGCTCTGATCACCTTCCCTCCCTCTGTTTGTTTCACTAGCCATCATCATCAGCAGTGTCTTCATTCTGCAGCAGAACAACGCTCGGGTAGTAGCAGCAACGGCCATCACCATTACAGCAATTGAGCCACCATGCTTTGCTCTTCTTCCCTTGCGTGAGATGCAACAACTTGGGTCCTCTGTTTTTCCTTTCCTTCCTCTGTTCATGCAACAACACCCCAAATTAGCGGCGTCACTGTTGCTGACTTCCTTTTCTCCTTCGTCCGGCATTGGCAACGACAACAGCAGCAGAGCCTGGAGAAGTGGCTATGGACAGCAAAACCAGCGAAGCTGGTCCCTTCCTTCATCTTCTTCTTTGTTCGGCAGCATGGAACAACAGAACTAACAGCCTGCAGCCCCTTCTTCATCTTCTCTTCTTTGTTCCACAGTACATACAGCAGCAGCAACAGTTTCGGTCTTCTTCTTCATTATCTGGACGTCCCAACCTAAACTCCATCCCTTTTTAAATTGCCACAACCTTCCATGTTTCCTAGTTCATCACGCTCCAACCCGGAAGCTTCAATTCGTCATCTTCTTTATACTTCAAATTCTAGCAACTGAACCAAAATTTCACGCCTAGAACTTCAAATCACGGCTAGCCATGAGAGAAGTTAAAAATCAAAATCCTAGATTTTCCCTTTGTTTTGTCTGGTTCTTCTTTCGCCGCCCAAACCAAACCAGAAAATTCTGGTTGTTCCTCTAATTTAAGATTTTTTTTTTCAACCAAAATTCAGAAATTGATTTAATTTCCTTATAAATTTTTTTTGTTGATTATTTTATTTATTTAAACTTTATTATAAGCATTAATATGTAGTAATAATAATACCAATACTTAATCATTTAATCACTTTAACTCTTCTATCATGTATATAAATTTTTATTTTTTTATTTTTTTATTTTATTTTTTTCCAACTAATTCTAGCTGATGTTGGATATAAGTTTATTTTTATCTTGTTATACTCATATTTATATTTTCAATGAATTTCAATTTTTAAATTTTTTAATCTTTCGACCTAAATTTATATTTTTAAAAATTGTTTATTATTATTATTAACGCACACAAGCTGCAAAATTCGAGATTGTTACATATAGTCTCATATTTTCACAAAAATAATATATCATTTCATATTGACTCAGGACGCAGCGCATTTGCGAAATTTTGAGACATTACAATCTACACCCCTTAAATGAAATTTCGTCTTCGAAATTTGCATCAGGTTAACTCATATTGTCCATTAATCTGCGTTTCTCAAGACTCATCTGCGTTTCTCAAGACTCATCATGCTTCCGCTGCACTACTCGAATCTTACACTAAGAACACTTCCATGTTCCATTAGATCATCGTTCTCAGATTTATGAATACATGTAGGGTATTTATTTGGCCACATTAGATTCATCGTCTTGCAACGCTACTGGATGTGGTGTTTTTTTTCTGAAAATATCCACCATGGGGCAGTTAAAATTTCTTCAAGTCTTTCACATAGCTAAGCTAAATTGTACTAATCACCACCTTCTTTCTTAAGACATCATGCCTACAAGTGTCATTGATGATTTTGGAATAATGTACGTCTTATCTTTAGTAAGAAAATTTGTGAACATCGTCTTCTTTCCGAATTAATGCTAAGAAGAACGATCAATTTGCCATCGTTGACTTGGTTCGCTACTAGTACTGTGACATCCAACACAGATCATACATAACATTTATGACATCTCCATCCCAGAATTGTTGAAGCTTGACCATAACTAGTGTATGTTTTCTCTTAGAATGAACTTGAGCCGTTCAGACAATTTCATTTTCCTTCATCATGTAGTTTTGCAATTTTCGTGGTGAGTCACTGTAGCTTTTTGAAATAAGGTTCTGGCATAGGTGGGTCAATTTGGTACTTATCTAATTATCCTATTCTATGATTCCAACCTTGGGTGGTTGTGTTCTTATAGATGCCCATACCGAGAATTCAGTGATCATCGTCTAGAATTAACTACTGCAGTAATAGAGGGTAGGTCATACGGACCCAAAATATCATGTGACACATCCATTCCAAGAATGATAGTTGGAGCCTTGGAGATCCAGGCATTAAAAGGAGATTGTTCGACGGACAACAAAGAATTTAAGTCACCAAGTTCGGCATTGATCTTTGGGAGCACATTTGTTTAGTATTAATCATTAACCTTTGTTAGAGCAATGTATTGAGTCACAATACCAAAGTCAGCTAGACTTTTCTTTATCCACAGACCATATATAGGAGATGTTTTCCTCCCTGGTATCAGACAAAGGCTAATCTGGGATATTCCAGGAAATTTGGTTTGTATTTGTTCAAACATATGCTCAACTCGGACAGAGGGAGAATTTCTCCTAGCTTGAAGGTTCTCTTTGAATAAATCAAATGGTTAATTTACAAAAATTTTCCTTCTACTTTCCACATTTGATAAGATCTCGAACAAGACTACGTATGTCACAACAAACGGAAAATGTACGATGGCTAGTGCTCTATCTTGTTGGTCACACTTACTTAATCACACATGTGGCATCACTGTTAGCTACTAGAATTTCACCATTTACCTTCAAATCTGAGAGTAACCTCTAATATTTTTCTGCTTGAGACCTCAGCTATTATTTCTACTATTACCTCTCTGATTTGGTTTGTTTCTACCCTCTCCTAAGCACGCATAACTGCGAAGTTCTGATCAGAATCCGGTGTATTAGTGCTGGTATGACCACACCCTTTATTTCCTTGTTCTAATTTATCGATAGGCAACTAACACGATCTAAGTTCCTTGGTCTGAATCCTTTTTTCCTCACCGCTCATTTCCTAGATACCATGAAATATCTAGGAAATTTAGCATTAGGACATGAACAGATAGAGCATATATGTCTCATTTATGCTAGATTCATGCCATATTTTTTAAAATTTCACTAAGTGACCTATGAGATTGAAAATATCTCTAGCGTGATGGGACAACAAACTAGGGTACTTTTGAATAGTTTGTGTGCTTGGTTTGCCAAAATTTGACTTTGACAGAACTCTTTAGTTTTAGGTAAATTGAGGATCCAAAAACTAAGGAAAGTGAGGAATGGAAACCATAACACTAGTGGAGAGAATTTTCCACAGACTCTTGAAATAATCAAATCTATTTTGAACATTGCTTAAGAAGAACTCTAGGAGGGAAATGATGTAAGCCATCATTGTTTGAGTTTTAGCCTAAAGGTTGGTCCCAACATTTGAAATCCTTTGCAGCCAATTTTGAGCCTAAATATTTTTTTTTCTTGTTACAAACCTAAATAATACATAAACATATTATCCTTGACGCATATCTTAATTGAACCTATTTGTGTGCACTCATGGGACCCTTTCTGCCATCTGGTGGGAAGTTGTAGCTACCACAAAGAATGATGCTCAAGTAGTCCTCAAATTCTTGGGATGCAATATCTTATCTAGATTTGGCATACCCAAAGCTATTGTGAATAGTGAAGGTACACACTATTCTAACCATATATTTAACAACCTTTTCACTAAATATAGTGTGCGGCACAAAGTAGCTTTGCCCGATCATTCTCAAACAAATGGGCAAGTAGAAGTTTCTAACCATAAGTTCAAGGCAATTCTTTAGAAGACAATGGGCACGAACTACAAAGAATTGGGCATTAAAACTTGATGATACATTATGGGCATATAGGACAACCTTCAAAACTCCTATTAGCATGCTCCCTTATCAACTAGTGTATGGCAAATCCTATCATCCACCATGGGAGTTGGAACACCAAGCTTATTGGGTAGTGAGACAATTTAACTTTGATGCACAAGCTTGTGGAGGAAGCCAACTACTTCAACTTGTGGAGCTCGATGAATTTTAGAGAGAAGCCTTTGAAAATAATTGTATTTACAAAAAAAAACCAAGAGATGGCATTATTAGCTGATCAAGAAGAAATAATTCCAACCAGGCTAGGAAGCACTTTTGTTCAATTCACGCATGCAGTTATTTCCCAAAAACTCAAGTCTCATTGGTCTGGTGCGTTTCTTGTCATACTTGCATTTGCTTATGGAGCTGTTGAATTGCAAAGCTTAGAGGATGGGACTCATTTCAAACAAATGGTCAACGACTGAAGGTCTTTTATGGTGGAACCCAACAAGAGTGTAGAATCAGTGACATTGCAAGATTGATATATTGTATCCACAATGAGCTAATGACATTAAACGTAGTGCTCAGTAGTAGGCAATTCACTTTCTTTTCTCTTCTTTCCATTTTTTTTACTTGACTACATTATTAGTTTTTTTTTTATGTTGGCATGCATATTGGTACCTAAGATCCACACATTTTTAGGTTTTGTTTTTAAGAAACGAGGGGTAAAGTGTTCTGTTACTACGGTGAATGACTGTGGTAGCCAAAACACTATAATTCGATGGCCATCATTACTATGGTCACTAACTACAATAACACAATTGTAGCATACCAAAATAACTATAGTAGTTAGCGTGGTAACTACATCTCTAAAAAAAAGGCATGATTGGGTACTGCAGCATTACCATGGTAGTCCCACATACTACTGTTGTAATATTGTCTTTAAATGCCACAAGCAACCTGTTTTAGTCTCATTTTGCATTCCAACTCTTGCTGAAAACTCCCTCATTCTCTGGTGCATTTAGGTTGTGATCCATTCATCATCTTCTCTCAAATATAATGTGAGGCAATTTACTATTTCATGTGTTTCTCTTTATGGTTTATGAATCTTTGTAGCATTTTGCATTGCATTTTGAATGGTCATATGAAATTCCTAATTTTTGTTCATGTTCTACAAGTGTTTGATGTTATTCCTCAATGAGTTTTGGTCTATTTAACCATAGATTCACTATTTATATGCTACTTTTTCATTGAACTATCCATGATAACTACATTGATGCACAATTTCTATGCCCTTATGATTAGAAGTGTTCAGATTGTTATTGAAATTGATTACAGGCCACCTAGAGCAAAGAATGATGTATCTTGGCCTAGGCTCATACCACAGCTTGTGGTTCTCGAGGACTAGGCACATTTCAAATCTAAAGACGCTAAAAGGAAGTATGAGTATATACACGATTATAGGCATGTTATTATAAAGCGAGGCATTTTTATTGGTGATGTCGAACGTCGTTTGGGCATCAACAACACCGTGACAATGAGAAATTGGGAATCACTTACACAACCTCCTGCTACACCTACAGTGTAAATAGTTCAAGAATTTGATGCCAATGCATATAAATGGGAAGGGCTGCTTGTATGGGTGAGGGGTATATGGGTTTTCTTTTATGCAACATCAGCCAATGCTCTGTATGGCCTCCCTAATGATACACCTAATGAAGTCTTCAGGTACATGAATGAAAAATTTGATCCAAAAGATGTATTGAAGACCTTATGTAATGAGGATACCTTTGGAATAACACTAATGATCACCTCATCAGTTTATCTGAAAGTTCATTCACAACGATTGCCAAGGTATGGCTTTACTTTGTGTGTGCTAATTTAATCGCTTCCATGGCCATCAACTGGGTTTATGTAGAGAAAGCAGTTATGGTTTACTTCATTATTAAGGGCATTTCAATTAATCTGGGCAAGATCATCTCAAGTTCGATCTGATACGCCATTGATAATTCTAATGCTAGCCTCATGCATCCGATGGTCATTTCATTTCTATGTCAACAGGCTGATGTTAGATGGCTAGCAGGTGAGCGCTCATTCAGGATGAAAGACCATATTACTATCTGGATGTTAACCACAATGCTGGTGAAGCAAAGAAGAGAACCAGCTACTGCTTCCATATCAGAGGCACCTTCCATGTCTGTAGTTGCTACCCCTACTCCTAGTGCCTCCTCCTCATAGGCTCATGCGACTCTCCATGGGATAGCTAACCTCCACTGTCTATTCTATGTCACCTATCCAGATCTACTAAAGACAATACCTCCTCCACCATGCTTGGCCCCCTATATGGATAGTAGTTGGGAGTCCCAGCCCTCCCATATGAGACGACGACGATGGTGATGATGCTACTAGTGGAACAGATGACTTAGATCATATCATGAAAGTCGTCCAATGAGGCTTGAGTTTTCTATATTACTTTTTGGGATGTTAATGTGTTTATTTTGCTACTGACTTAAAACTTTTAAGCCTTCTACTTTCTATTATTGTAATGATGTCATATGGTTTCGTTGACCTTTTACTTGTGGATTTATGACTAATTACACTTGTTATTTCCCTTTTCTATGTATGTTTTAAGAGCGAGTCTTTTAAGGATGCTTGGGCTTTAGTGTGTCGTCTCTTTGTCTATGTGTGTAATGTCAAGTTGTGTTCTTAAGCATAAGGCACAATTTAATTTTGGGGGTGTACATTGAAGAAAAATCTTCTTCAAATTTAAATTAAGCTTCCTTTATATATATATTGTGTACTTGCATTCCCTTTGAACTGCACAATTATGGGCATATCACACATTCACTCATTTTCATAGTTATTATTGAAATTCTCTCATTACGTTTAGATAGCATGATCATTTAATTAGCATTAGGACATAAGAATATACAGTATATTTGTGTCATTTAGGCCAGATCCATGCCATAGCATTAAAAATTACGTTGAGTGACCTATGAGATTGAAAATTCCTATAGTGTGATGAAACAAAGAATGAGGATATTTGCAAACAAGTCTATGTGCTTGGTTTGTCCAAAATTTGACTTTGACAGAACTTTTAGTCTTAAGTAAATTGAGAATTCAAAGACTAAAGAAAGTGGGGAGTGGAAACCATCACACAAGTGGAGAGAATTTCCCACAAACTCTTAACATAATCAAATCTATCTTGAACACTACTTAGGAATGACATTAAAAGGGAAATGATATAGGCAATCATTGTTTGAGTTTTAGCTAAAAGGCTAGTTCCAGCATTTAAAATCTTGTACAGCGAATTTTGAGTGTTAAAGCTTGTTTTCTTGTCATGAACCCAAACAATATATAAACACTTTTATCCTTGATGTATATCTCAATTGAACTTCTTTGCGTGCACTCATGATTATCATAATGCTTACTCTGATGATGTGAAAGAAGGTAGGGATGCGGTCATTAATATACATATTTGCTGCTTATATATAAACATATATATACACTTATAATACTTCATTATTATGAATGAGAGTTGAGCTTCCCACTGCTATATGTGTGTATATATGGAGTTCACTTGAAATGCATGCAAAATCATAAGTTTGGGGAGCTGTCGAAACATGGTTGAGAGCTTGAACAAAGAGTAGAAAAACAAAGAAGTATATAGAGTGGATCAAGCTATAATGAGAAAATCAAATTAAGAAGGTTGTTATTATTGTTATGAGTGTGCATCTTTGGGCCATAATTTAAATCTTGTCATGCTTATACCTAGAGTCAGGCCACGTTACAATTTAAAAGAAAAACCACTGATCCTAACAAGAGTTTGACCTAAGTAGAAGATAGATAAAATAGAAAGTAGAGAGGTCGTGCAGTTAGGTACTGGGAGAGGATTTCTATGATTAGGATGGCAACTAAAAATCACCTAATCAGTCTAAGAAGACTAAGATACCAACTGATGAGGTGATGAAGTTGAGTATGAATAGAAGGTGGACTAAAAATCTAGACAATTAAAATGGGCCTAGGGACTTGTTAATGAATCACAAACTATAGAAATGGAAAATGAAGGTTACTATGATGAGTAAAAGAAAACTTAATTAGTTATGGTTTGGTGTGTAAGTTTTAAGAGTTGAGTCATTATTTGAGGAGGAAAAATAGTTTAAGTTTGGGGATATTTGTTAGTTGCATAGTATACTAACTATATTATATGTATTTTGCATATGTTCTGCATGGGTTTTGCAAGAAAGAAAACATGTTTGTTTATAATTAGGTACTTAAGCATTTATATGAGAAGGGCATGTCATTTATGCATTTAGAGAATTTCAATACAGTTTTTATATGTTTATAGTTGTGATTTAATGCGCAAGGAAGGTTATTAGTAGTTGTTGCAAGTTTATATCAAGCAGGAAGGGACAAATAGAGGGAAGAATATGTGGAAAAGGACAAAATTGCAAAAAACCTATTCATTACTGCGGTAGAGGATTGCCTTACCATGGTAACATGGCGTAAAAGAAAGAAGATCAACACAAAATACACTACCACAATAGTGTATTTCACTATTATGGTAGTGCGATTAGTTAATAAAAATTTAGATTTTGGCTAATGAAATTACCATAGTTATGGGCCGCGATAATGTGATTTACTTTAATTTTTAGGGTCTTTTAAATGGTGTTTTATGAGTTGTTAAGAGAACAACTATAAATAGGAACATTTATTATGTTTTTATTATCTGACTATTGGTTTTTATTATTATTGACAGCCAAAAGTGAAGAAGAAAGAAGAGACGGAGACAAAGAAGAAGAATGAGATCAAGCTTTGAGTATGTTCTTTTATTTGTTGAAACCTTTGTTTTGTTATCTCTACACTATGTCCGGCTAAGTACTTTTAATTTCTAGGATGTAATTGGGAATGTAGGAACTCTTGATTCTTTTTTTTTATTATTATATTCTGAGGTTTGTTTTATGCTTTGTGCGTTTAATACTTTTTATTTAATGGCCATAGATAAATTGATATGAAACTATTAAATTAACTCGAGAGAGAGGTTTAATGGTTAGATAATCTAAGTATAAACCTAGAAAGATCAATTGACTGAGATGTAACACCCCAGGCCCACTGCATACCGATATTGTCTCCACCTTAGC
The DNA here is from genome assembly GCA_030144865.1 of Tinospora cordifolia. NCBI lineage: Eukaryota > Viridiplantae > Streptophyta > Magnoliopsida > Ranunculales > Menispermaceae > Tinospora > Tinospora cordifolia. The sequence continues at coordinate 17,084 of JAJIYU010005507.1, forward strand.
CACCACTAACTAGGTATAGGGTTTTGTTCTTGGAAAAACTCAAACCTGAGTCTCCCAAAAGCATTTGGCACAATGAGACACCCTCGAATGCACATTTAGCCAAGGAATCCCCCAAGAGTCAGACCGATATGGAATATTATAATCCACCACCTCGGGAGCAATCTCATCTTTGAGATTTACACATCCAGTATACACAGAGTGACTCTGATACCATTTGTAACACCCAGGCCCACCTTAGCCACCAGTGACTGGGTATAGGGTTTTATTCTGGGCAAGACTCGAACCTGAGTCTCTCAAAAGCGCTCAGCACAATGAGACACCCTCGGATGAACATTTAGCCTAGGAATCCCCTTGTAGTTAGACCAATGAGGGATATTATAATCCACTTCCCTTGGGAGCAATCTCATCATCGAGATTTATACCTCCTATACACATAGAGCGGCTCTGATACCATTTGTAACAACCCAGGCCCACTATGACGATATTGTCCTCACCTTAGCCACCACTAACTGGGTGTAGGGTTTTGTTCTTGGCAAGACTCGAACCTGAGTCTCCCAAAAGTGCTCAGCACAACGAGACACCCTCAAATGCACATTTAGCTCAAGAAACACCCTAGAGTTGGACTGTTGTGTGATAATACACATTGGTCCGACTCCAGGAGCATTACTGGGCTAACTGTGCATTTGAGGGTGTCTCATTGTGCCAAGCACTTTTGGGAGACTTTGGTTCAAGTCTTGCCAAGAACAAAACCCTACATGCAGTTAGTGGTGGCTAAGGTGAGGACAATATCGTCACGGTGGGCCTGGGTTGTTACAAATGGTATCAGAACTGCTCTGCGTGTACCGATGGTATGAATCTCGAGGACAAGATTGCTTCCAAAGTGGGTGGATTGTAATATCTCACATCGGCCTGACTCTAGGGGGATTCTTGGCTAAATATGCATTCACGGGTGTCTCATTTTGCTGAGGGCTTTCTGGAGACTTAGGTTCGAGTCTTACTAAGAACAAAACCCTACACCCAGTTAGTGGTGGCTAAAGTGGGAACAATATTGGTACGTAGTGGGCTCGGGTTGTTACACGAGAGGTTGTTGATTTTATAGGAGGTTGCATGTGATTACAATGCTTATTGCATTAGTTTGTTAATTGTACACCTCGAGAGGGGGTATTAAGGAGCATAACTAATAGGTATTAAGGCACCTCGAGAGAGGTTTTAATGATAAGTGCCATAACCTACAAAATTAGGAATTAGATTAATTGAAATAAGAATTAAGGGAATACATGATATTTTACTATCCTAAAAATTGGATTGATTTACTTTTTAAAACCAATACTCATTGTCTTTTATTTGAAGTTAGTTTAAAGCATTCAAACCTCGATTTTATGCCTTAATTAAATTAATACTAAAATTAGATTGGGATTTGAGATTATTAGTCATATATTGTTCTCTATGGATAATATCGTGTTTTTTACCATGTATTACTATTGTGATCTAGTAAACTTGCAGTGATCCCAACAAAAGGAAATAACCCTATCATCTTACATCAGTACACAACCAAGGCCTATCTGTTTTACATCTGTGTATTTAGTCAACTATCGACCCCATTCTAGCACACAAACATTGGATCAATGTCAATCTTTGTTTAAGCTTAGGCAAGGCATTCTTGCACTTATCAATCCACACAAATGGAGCATCCTTCTTGGTTAGGTTTGTCATAAAAGTTGCAATCATTGAAAAGTCGTGGATGAAAGGGCAATAATAGCCTACTAAACCCAAGAAGTTGTGGATCTTAATCACCGTAGTAGGTCTCGGCTAGATTATAATTGCCTCAACCTTAGTAGAGTAATAGAAATACCCTCAGCTCCTACCACTTGACCCAAAATCTGACCTTTGATAAACAAAACTCACACTTAGTGAACTTAGCATATAATTTATGCTCCCTCAAAGTGTGCAGTGTGATCCTCAAGTGCTCGACATGCTCCTTACAAGACCTTGAATAGGTCAAGATATCATTGATGAAGATGATGACAAAGGCATCAAGCTACAACTAAAACACTCTCTTCATAAGGTCCATAAACATAGTAGGGGTATTTTTCATGCCAAATGACATGACTAATAATTGTAGTGCCCATATCGAGTGTGGAATGCAATCTTCTATACATCTTCTTCTCTGACTCTCAACTAATCGTACCCAAATCTCATATCAACCTTTGAAAACACCATGGCACCCCTAAGTTGATCAAATAAGTTGTCATTACGTGGGAGAGGATACTTATTCTTGATTGTCACCTTGTTTAATTGCGATTATTCGATGTATAAATAGAAGCTCCCATCCTTCTTATTCACAAACAATGCCAAAGCACCCCAAGGTGACACACTAGGGGTAATGAAACCCTTATTCGACAACTCCTCAAGCTGGACCATCAACTCTTACAATTCCTTAGGTGCCATAAGGTAAGAAAGAATTGATGCAAACCTTGTCCTAGGAATAACCTCGATAATGAAGTTGATATCCTGCTTAGAAGGCATGCCTAGTAGATTCTCAAAGAGCACATCAAAAAAAAAAAATTGGCGATTAGAATTTCATAGATACTCAACCAAAGGTCCCTCATCTATGCTAGTTAAACTGGCTAGAGTATCAATCTCACGGTGTGTCGCCAATCTGCCATGAGTACTCTGTTTGTCATAAGCTTTACCTAGAAGACAACAATGGATTGTCCTAAAATATGAAACACAACCCTCTTGGTGAAATCAACACATGCGTGGTACACAACTAGCCAATCCATCCTGAGTATGGCATCAAATTCAAGGAACTCCAACACTCAAAAGCTTATAATTATTTGAAAGTCTCCTAATTTAAGCACACACCTCTTGCAAATCATGTTGGGATAGATAAATTCCCTAGTGGTAGTAACCAACCAAGTGGGAGCCCTAACTAGTCTAAATCCCAATCTATCCAAAGGACACCCAAAAATAAAACACAAGGTTAAACCATCAACAATTAGAACGTATATAAATAAATTACAAAGTGAACTGGTACCTTCTACTAAGGTTCTCGTCGAGTTAGGGTCAGGTTGGGTGATGACTTACGCTCTATTTCTAATGAATGAGGTTGAAGAACTAGGACCTACTACAAGAATCAAACATTCAGCCTTCTTGACTATGACTCTATCCATGGCCTCGGCCATGGCCTTTGCCTTAACTCCCTAAGAATGTACTATGTTGTTCCCGTAGGTGTCCGTGATTGAACAAGAGTAGCTGTAAGTGTAATTACCATCATAAACACCTGACTAGGAGTGGTGTTCAACTATTCCTTAGAAAACTTCTTCTTCCTATGCCTCTAGCGAGGACCACGGCCTCGATAGCCTTTGGATCCATAATGGCTGAGTTTACAACTATGACCACTATTGTGGCTGTGATTGAGGAATATTACCTAGTATAATTTAAACTTCACAGCGCTCATCCAATCCATCCATCTCATACTATAGGTCCCCCCTCTGGACCTCCTCCAAGGTCCGAGCCCTTGGATTTGGAAGTCACCTTCCTAATAACGGCCCTCTGAACTCAAAAAAAAACACTCGGCCCTCACTTTCTGATCAACTATCATCCCAGGTGCATATGCCTCCAACTATAGGAACCCGTGTGTACACTCTCACGTTATTGTGGTTGCGTAGTGTAAGCTCGGAAACTTCATGTAACACCCCAACCCCCGAGAGGCAGGTTCAAGCTCAACCACAATGTGGGTTGGGTCCTATGTTACATTTACAAGTACGCAACTTGCATCTCAATTCCTTTATTCTAACACTTATTGAAATACTCATAAATTCACTTCCATTGAGTTTAATTTTCAACATGATAATACAAGTGAATAAAAGAAAACTTCAAACTCTTTGTTTATTCAAAATAAAATAAAGAAATACATCATGAAATTCATATAATCTAACGAAAGAGTACGTAACTCTAAAATTTAAAACAAAAAGTCAGTAAAAGTCTTTATTCAAAATTTGGGCAATATGCCCTTACATAGAAACTTTATAAACATAGACTTTTTAATTCCTTAGCAAGCTCGATAATGCATTTCAATTTCCAGAAAAAAAAAGGAAGGGATGAGCACATAGCCCAGTGGATCATTCATTAAATAACTAAGTTACTATTTCAAATCAATAACACATTTAAATTCAAACACTTTCATGAATTAAGTCATTTGAGCAATTTTTTGGTTGTAGTTGATGCCAAGACTGAAAGGGGTTCTACTCCCTTGATGTTCTTAATTTACATACACCTCTTTAGGGTAGAAAGACATTTCTTTGTCACTTTCCATTAGATGCCACATACCAAGTATATCGTAGTTACGCCTCGCAACCACACACTCCAAGTATGTGTTAAGAACACCCATAGCACCCATATGGGTCACTATGATGGAACATAGTTCTTATCTTCCATTTCTTATATTTAAGAATCATATAATCATAAAAGAAATTCAAAAAGTAAATATCAGAATTTGAAACAACCAACAAAGCATGTAAACATTACATAACATGCTTGAAATATTGAATTAAATCTTAAACATGGATTCTAAGCATGAAATGCTCTCATGAGTGATTAAAACATAAAAACATGCTAAACTAAAATTAAAATATGGTTAAACATGCTGAAACTAAAATAATACATGTTGAAAACTAGCATTGAAACAAGCATGAACATGCTAGAAATTTGAAAGAACAAAGTAGAAGTTCAAGAAATCCCTTCCACCTAAATCTGAGTTTCTTTGTAAAATCCCGCAGAGGTTCCCCTTATCTACCACTTTCAGAACTTCAAGATCTTCTAATTACCAACAAAACTACTTCAACAACTCTCTAAAATACTGAAATCAGAACTTCTCATAGAAGAAAGAAAAGAGAGTGAGAAAGGGTGTCAAGAAGAAGGCAAGAACAAACAAAAAGGGAAGTATCAACTCATTGCTTTGGGATGAGATGAATGTGGGCAAGATGGGGTATTCATAGGTATTCATGAGCACAAGGGGGGCATCTAGGGCACCTAGGGTAGCTCACCATGTTTGGGCATGTTTCCAAACTCATAAGGGGATGGTTTGCATAAAGAAGGCAA
>JAJIYU010005508.1:0-22294 GCA_030144865.1 Tinospora cordifolia
CATTAATTTACATTGATCTGTAGAGGCATCGTCTTCAATAATTTCCTGAAAAAAAATGATTGGGTGAGCTCAAGAGCCCAGTGGATCATACACAGTACATCCATAGCATTAATAAAACTAAACACTGAACATGCAAACACTTATCATCCATTAAGCGTTTCAAGCATTTATTTATTAACAGTTGTCAATTAGACCGAAAGGGGTTAACCTCTGTGTTCCAGATCTTGGGAGAGAGATCAATTCCGAAACTCAAACACTTCTCTAGGATCATTTCTGAAACTAGTTCTTTCTGGTGTCAATAATGACAACCAATTCTAATTCTGCATGGAACACACACGAAGACATTCGTCCCCGTGCCGGTACGTGGTTAAAATCTTTGTTAATCTTCTTTTTGTGAACAAGGCATAATAAAATAAATATTTCATCAACAATTACATCAGCATGACATCATAAATCAATATTTTCATCAAATAAAAACAATGACTGTCGATTTCTGATGTAGAAGATCGTACAAGACGTAACTACAGAGCATACTCTCTCGGTCATAAATAAATTAAAAATAAAGTTAAATCTTTTACACATCATTAAATCAATAACATGCATAATTCTATATATTTAAACAATGCAAACATCACATATTCAGCATTAAAATTCAAATAATACTAGAGAGTAGAGTAATCACTTCCACCTCAGTAGTATTTCTCTAAATCCTCGCAGTATTATCTCAACTTGTTTTGAGGCTCTGATCAACAGTCTTCGGGATCTACGTGTCGAAAATGTGATTTAATCGATGTCCATGAACAGTATCGTATAAACAGTACCGTATATATGAACAGTGTCAAATAGTAACAGTGAACTATGCCGTATATATAAACAGTAAACTACGTATGTGTACTGAAATGGACAGCAATATCTCCCAACTTAAATAAAGACTAGAGCAGAGTAATTATACCTGCTTTGATCAGAACCACATTCCAATTGCTTCAAAAGGGGCACCCAACAGTAGATCTTCACTACTGCTATGCAGAAACTGGAGTTTTCCCCTTCCTACTACTATATTTGCTATTTAAAACAGCTAAAAAATAAGAAAAGAGAAGAGAGTAAGCAAGAAAATTTTTTCTTTCTTGCTGGAATGAATTTTCAGAATGTGGGGGGGGGGGGTTATATAAATTTTTCTAGCAGAAAAAGACGAAACCGTACATTTACGAATAGTTTGTTACTGTAGCTACAGTAACCACCGAATCTTATTTTGTCTGCCGACAAAATAGTGACCGTATTTGTGAACAATAACCGTATATTTGAACAGTAAATTTAATTTATTATTTTTTTAATTTCGAGTATTACAATACTAAAATTTGTGGGTATTACAAACACATTCTTAATAATCCTTCGTCTTATTTTAGTTTAACACACAATCCAATCATATTAAACTATCACGCACATAATAAAAAATAAATCAAATAATGCATACTATTAAAATAATAATAGTGCATGATTACATAATAAAATCTGAGTACATGATTTCCAATTTATGCATGCAAATATTAACTAATTATTTATCACACATCATTCAAGCACACAACCTATATCAATCAATTTCTTAATAAAATTTGAATAACCTAGAACTATTCAAACAAATGCTCTGAATTTAAAATCTATATAATACATAAGAGCAAGGAAATCAGGCCCACCTAATTCCACCGATCTTCAAGGCGACCTTGCTTTTCGTCGAGATACTTGGTACTCTAACTGTAAATATAAACTTTAAAAATCAACAAAACTCTTCTAAGTTCTTAACTCATATTTAATCTAATCCAAACTTATTTCTAAGCTTAAATAATTTCCAAAATGTTTATGTCTAAATATCTAAATACCAATCTCAATTTCTTTTAAGATAAATTATTCATCTTCAAGATATTAAAACTAAATTTATAGATTTCTTAAATTCTAAGTTCTAAAATAAAATTATTTTATCTTAAGACATTTTCTTAAATGATTTGATAAATTTCTATTTGAATAAAAATTTTTAATATTTATTATTTACTTCTAAACTCTAAAAATGTAAATTTCTAATATCCGAATCACCACAATTTAAATAATTTTTTTTAAATTATAAATAATTTAATTACGAACAAAATAAAACTTCTTGATGCTACAATTTTTAGTTTTAGGACCTAAAGTTTTATTTTTTCCTTATAAAAATTTTAAAGGTTTATTTTTCATGTTTTATTAAATTTTTTAACTTCTTATATTAAATAAAAATATTAATATGTTTAAAACTATTATATTATTATTTTTTTTTTCAATCTTAATTTAAAAGATTAATTAATTTAATTTTATTAAATCAATTAATCCTCATATTAAATAATTAAATAAATAATCTAATATTAAATTTATTTAATTTAAATTATTAAATAATTATTTTAAACTAATTTTTATTTTCGTTTTCACAGGTATAATCAACAAAAATAAATTTCATACTATTTAAAATTTAAAATCTAAAATCGACCTCATGTCGTCTTTTTCGAGCAGATGGCAACAGCTTGTTCGTATCTCACACTGCGGTTGCTATCTCCATGTCCAACTACGAATCCCTCACCGGGTGCAATACACCTTCAGCACATTCCAAGCTAAAACACGAACAGCAGCGGCAACTCAACAGATCGAGGTTCCTCTTTCTTATTTTCATCCGTACTCACACCCAATAGTATGAAAAGGTCACAATCATTTTGCCCCAATTCTCTTCTCGTTCACAATCAAGCACCAGACAACCCCAACTTCAAAAATATACATTTTTCCCTTCTTTGTTCTTTGAACTTTCCACTTTTCAGTCCAAACACAACCAACAACTCCCAAATCTGAAAATCAAATCACTTTCTGCTCATTCTTCTTTTTCCCCATCATGAACCGGCTGCATATATTCTTCATTTTCTCTTCTTGTTCCTCAAACAAACACCACAGCTAGCATTCAAACACGTTCAACAACCCATCTCACACCCAACATGGCAACAACCAACAGCAAAACACCAATCACCTTGCTGTTCGCACACCCAAATTTTTCCAACCCCTTAGGCATCTATTCTCCACCTTTACGGCTTCAAAATCACAGTCAAATAGCAGAAAAACTCAACTCAAATCACCCAATATCTCCTCATGGACAGCCACATCAAATCCGTTCTTCTTCCTCTTCGTGCACCGATGAACCAGCAGGCTAGTTTTTCTCCTTCACTCACACTGCCAGCAGCTTCTCCTTCGTCTGTGTAGAAAAATGCATCACCGTGGGTGCTTCTTCTTTCTGTCCTTTCAATTCGTGCCCAGAAAATCTAGTACAGAGGGGTTCAAAGACAGATCTAGTTTTGAGCACTAGGGAGTCGTTCTTCCATTTGTGATGTTTGACCAACCAAATCATTTTTCTTGCTGCCTCATCTTCCATTTCACGAACGACCAAACCAAAAATCCCTTTCTGTTTCAGATTTTTTTTCTCCGGTTCTTCTACACAAACACCCCTGTTCATCTTCATCTTCAACCAAGCAAAGTCCCGAGTCGTTTTCCTTGTAACTTCATTTTCTGTTATCCGAACGCACCAACAATGCAGACACACACGACTGCTGGTTTTTCATCTTATTCTGTTCGAAAATTCCAACAACAGTCATGTTTCTTCATCATTCTCTGCCCCAATGCTGTAGCAACTTTCTGTTCTTTATCTTCGTTCCCTGTTCTTCACTCCAAACACCCAGAAATGCCATAGTAATATGTGCCCCTCTGCTTTTCCCCGTTTCGTCCAAACTAGCTTCTTCAGTCTTCTAGAATTTTTTCCTTCCTCTTTTCATCTTCCTCTTCTAGATTGTTCAACCGACTTCACCAAAGAAAACCTCAATTTTTTGGTTCGTGGAATCGTTAAGTTTCCCAAATTTTACCAAATTTTTTATTTTTTATTTTTTGTCAAAATGGACCATCAAATTTTATTATTATTATTATTATTATTTTTTCTATCGACTACATGAAATCAAAAATGAAATGATTTCAATCACTTAGTATGTTCCATAACACATTCCAGGTAGAGTAAATTGACAACTCTTTTACATTTTTTTAAATTAAAATTCAAGTCTTTTACCTAATTTTTTATTATTTATGAAACAGGAACATTTTAGATTTTTAACAAACAATATTTTATTAAAATAAAATATTTGAAGTATCTACCACATAATTAAATGCCCTTTAGAATAATACTTGATCTGTTTTATCTCAACTTTTATTTATTATTATGCAAAGCTCGTATTATTATTATTTTTTCTCAAAACATTATAAATTCTAAAAATCTATTTTATCATTATTATTATTTTTTTCTCACAAAACTATTATTTATTTTTATTTTTGTTATTTTATTTTAAAATTTTATTTTCTTAAAAATAATATTTTATTTTATTTTATTTTTTTTCTTGCGACGTGTACGTTCTCGTAAGATTTCAGAGCGTTACAATCTATCCTCATTAAATGAAATTTCGTCCTTAAAATTTGAGTCAAGTTGACTCCGGTTGTCAATCGTTCCACTTTTTCCACTAGCTCATTTCGCCTCCGCTGCGCTACTATTATCCTACTTCTAAAGCACTTCCAACAAGCAAACAAACAACGCACGCTAGCATAATGCAACCCCAAGCTTCCATCTGTACTTCCAGGTCCGTGTGCCTCATCCCATACTCGCCCTTCCACACAGACTTCCACCCAAAATTGCATTATACCCAAACAATGGCGCAAATGCTCGATATCCATGACTGCAACCGTCCCACCATTTTTAACTCGGTCCATGGTTAAAAATAGCGTGACAGTGCATCCACGGACCTGTTCTAAGGCTGATACAAGTCCCACCATACTGTACCGCCCCATCCCACTACAATATAGTGTATACAAGTTCAGCCAAAGAAATCGATCACTCACCAAACATGGTCTGTCATTCTCCAAATCCAGGATTCCTCTATACCCTAAATCCCTATGCACCCCATCCTACATAGAGACCAGAGATATAGGTTCTTCCCAAACTCGGGTCCTGACTAAACAAGTGTGCGATGCAACACATCATCATTCCCTAGCCTATGTCCTAAAAGCTTTTAATTTATTTATGATCCACTGTACTCCCGAGAGGGCACTCGGTCTCTACCTAGACCTAGGGTTTCATTACTTAACTTGGCTAGTATGTCCTTTAATAGGATTGCCAAGTTTGACTTCAGAGAATTTCAATGTGACACCCCTGTCTCAATACCTGGACCTATCCTGCGTGGGCATCAACCCTCAAGGATGTCTTTCCAAAGTAGAAGTCAAACCGTCAGGAATGTCTACCCCGTATAGACATCATACTCTCTGAGATGCCCACCAGTACTTGAGTCACACCTGCGATTGCGAACTCAAGCACGTGGGTATCACCCTAGTCTTTTCCTAGACTTTTAGCTACCTAGTATTAATCTCTATCCAGTTTTATACAATTACTTCTTATGATGCCATCGGCCCCAAGTCTTAGACCTTTCCTGAGTAGCGATCAACCCTCTAGGACCTTTAGTCAACATAAAGGTCAACCCTCTGGTACATACTTCAGAAGAAGAAGATCTAACAAGCTCAGCCCTTTAGGGACCTTTATCCTAAAAGAAGGTCCACTATCAGGAATCACTACCTCTACTCATGTAATACCCCGAAAGTCTATGAGTCGTCCACGTCGCTAGTAAATGTATCATAAGTCTAAATGAGTGTAAGAGTGACGCAAATCCGAGAAGCGCAAGAAATGGGGATGAAAAACACTGAATACCAGAAATTCCATTCTGGTGACCGCGGTCAGCCTATAGAGACCGCGGTCATTGCGTGGCAAACTCAGAAAACACAGGAAAAACACCATTCTGGTAACCGCGGTCGGTCACACAGTGACCGCGGTCATCGCGATAGAAACCCAGAAAATCAACCGAGAAATACACACTGGTGATCGCGGTCCATGAAATGGTGACCGCGGTCATCAATTGAAAAACCCAGAAAAGGAAGATGCACAACGTTCTGTCAACCGCGGTAATCACACAGTGACCACGGTCATTGCACAGTGACCGCGATCATTCGTCGTTTTCTATATAAACCAAAGGTGCGCAAAAAACCCTAGATCTGGTATTTTTTGCCACAACTCACTGGTTTTCTTCTCTAGCTCTCATCTAACTAGTTTGCTTCATTTCTTGAGTGTTTTATTGAGTTCTAAGGGTGGTTTGAGCCCCTTCAAACCATTATCTACCGTCTTCAAGCTCAGATCCGTCGAGAACAACATCAACAAGGGTGGATTTGAGTTGAAGCAAGCTTGGAAAAGGCTTTGTGCTAAGGTAAATCTCGGAAACCCTTTGGGATGTTGTTTCCTTAGCTTTCTAAACAGTTTTTCTCAAGTGTAGTATGTTTCCATGAATTAATGTGTGATTTAGACCTAATGACCAAGTGTTAAGGTGTTAAGCACATGTCGCCGACCCCGGCGTTCGCATTGCCGCGGTAATGCGACATTCACTAGTGTTTCCCGTTTTGCATTGATTTTGGTGCATTGGAAACACATGTGCCAAGAACACAAACCTTAGCATTTTTATGTTGTACCATGAATGTCTTAGACTTACACATGTATATTGTTTAAAAACTCTATAGACTCATAAACTGAGGCGTGCACGGCGAGGAGTAAGGCACAAGCTTGAAGAGTACAAATGTGGGTGTGATTTTCTTACTCCCTAGCCTTATCCAAATTTTGAATGCTTAACATAATGTTTGTTAGCTTAAGATATGATTAGAAGCATGCTAGGACTTGCTTGATTGATTTTGGTTGGAATTGTTTTGGTGTATGCCCTTGATACATGATTGCTTGTGCCATAACATGCTAGATAAAAATTTCTATGAGATAAATTCCATGAATGGTCGATAGCATCTATGTTGATTCACTTGGAATGATTCATTGATGATTTGAATATGACTTGGAATGACATGTATGATTAAAGAACATTAAATTAAGATTAATGAATCCACGTAGTGGCACGGTGACTGGCCTTAGGGTGTCATCGTGGGTGTCCCTACCCGAGCTGACTGCGACAGCTGATAATGTCTTCGGACGGAGAGTCACTGTGGACTTCTATCCTTGGATTGTAGTCTCGAAGGTAACCGGCCCTTGGGCGTTACCCCGGATTCGCTCCCGGACCACACAGGGGATACCGAGGGTTATAGACTCTTTCAGTCTTAGATGATAACAAAACAAGAAATTGTGTGAAATGCCTAATGAAATGAAAGTGATTGTATGTTTTGTATTCTGGTTTGTATAATGCTAGCGATGTATAGGGATGATCCACTGGGCTCTCGAGCTCACCCCATTTTTCCATTACAGGTGATCATTGACATTGCAGGAGTAGGTCAGCATACGGGCTGTCTTTTTGGGTAGTGACCTCGCGGGGAAGTTGTTACAGTTTTTGTTCAGTTTTATTTGAATTTGCCTTCGGACCATTCTGTTGTAAATATATTGTTTTAGAGTTTATAGTGAACTGAGCACGTGCCCTTCTTTTATTTTGAACTACTTCACATGTAAGTTATATATTTTGGAACTTAAGCCCCTTGGGCAATGTTTTATTTCCATTCCATGTTTTGAAAATGGATTTGAAATGTTATTCTGTTGCAAAGTGTTTCATTTGGCCAAATGTGAAATCACTATGGATTTATGAATGAACTGATTTCTGCTGCATATATTTTTAATGAATTTCAACACTACTGAAATGAACAAGTATTTTGATGTCATTATACATTCTAGTGTTGACTCATAACATATTTAAAGGAAAGGTTTGAAATGTGAGTCTTAAAAAGAAAAGAAACCAAACCACGTGGCCTCCGGCTCTCGGCGAACGAACGGGTGACACTGCGTCTCCTGTCGAACGAACAAACAGGCGTGCGTCGTCTCCGCGCGCGGCCCGACCGACGGGTCATCGCAGCAGAGACAGGGACTGACTCTGGGAGCCGGGGTGTCACAACCCAGGTCACAATAATAACAATACTCAACTTCAGAAAAATTCATTTTTCGATGAAATCAAATCCGATGAAATTCATTTTTAGTAAATATCAAGTTCAGTGAAATCTCTAATTCCATGAAAATTTGATTTGGTGAACTCAAGTCTAGCCCAGTGTATCATAATATTGGGCTTTGATTCCATAATTGTAACACCCCAATTTTCAACTGGACTTCCCGTTACAGACTATGGGTCGTTGCCCGTTAAAATTCAAGATGTCACTTAAAATTTTTCATTCTGTCAAAAATCTTTTTCTTCAATTTCAAGTTTCAGTCAGATTTTTTTAAATAAATATCTGAAATCATGTTATACGAATCAAAAGATGCAAATAACTTCTCATTATGTTCACCTGATTTTCACAGTTAGATAAAACAAATTTAAATTAGAAATTTTAAAGCATGAATTACAAGACTTTAATTGTGAATCATAAATCATGCAGCGGAAATTCAAGTTCAAAATGATTGCTTGTAAAGTAATGAAATTAAATTCAAAAGAGAAGTATACAGGTAATTCTGTTACAATTAACTAAGTAAATACAACCTCTATGGTCATCGATCCCTGACAACCTCTCCCATGAGGTGTCTAATAAAAAATGCGAGTCCTCTGACATAAACTGTTGTGCACTACGTCCAAATGTTCCTAAAAAATAGAATGGGAGTAAGCTCATAAACCTAGTGGATCATTCCTGCACATCACACGCATTGTACAGATCAAATTCAAAACATTACAAACACTTCCAAACATTAGGTGTTTCAAGCATTCATTTAATTTTGGTCAGAGTCTGAGACTGAAATACAGTTGAGATGCCTCTCGGCATTGCCCGTGATCTTGTCTAATCATAGAAGGCCTCGAGTACCATATAAAATCAACCAAGTCATTAGTATCACAGGCTAAGAGAGAGTGCTTACCATGACATTGTACTGTCTCCCATAAACTTTGAGCTGTCGCAGGCAGCTCTAATTGGGAATACCTACTATCGGCCTTATAGCTCGTCGATCTCAAGCAGTGGCATGTAGAAAATACCACCTCAATTTGCTTCAGGCTCGTCAATTGCACCGGTATGTAGATTCTTAATAATCCTTCGTCTTATTTTAGTTTCACACACAATCCAATCATACTAAACTATCACACACATAATCGAAAATAAATCAAATAATGCATACTATTAAAATGATAATAGTGCGTGATTACAAAATAAAATCTAAGTACATGATTTCCAATTTATCCATGTAAATACTAACTAATTATTTATCACACATCATTTAATCACACAACCTATATCAATCAATTTCCTAATAAAATTTGAATAACCTAGAACAATTCAAACAAATGCTCTGAATTTAAAATCTATATAATACATAAGAGCAAGGAAATCAGGCCCACCTGATTCTGTCGATCTTCAGGGCGACCTTGTTTTCCGTCGAGATACTTGGTACTCTAACTGTAAATCTAAAATTTAAAAATCAACAAAACTCTTCTAAGTTCTTGACTCATATTTAATCTAATCCAAACTTATTTCTAAGCTTAAATAATTTCCAAAATGATTATGTCTAAGTATCTAAATACCAATCTCAATTTCTTTTAAGATAAATTATTCATCTTCAAGATATTAAAACTAAATTTATAGATTTCTTAAATTCTAAGTTCCAAAATAAAATTATTTCATCTTAAGACTTTTTCTTAAATAATTTGATAAATTTCTATTTGAATAAGAAATTCTAATATTTATTATTTACTTCTAACCTATAAAAATGTTGATTTCTAATATCCAAATCTCCACAATTTAAATACTTTTTTCATATCATAAATAATTTAATTACGAACAAAATAAAACTTCTTGATACTATAATTTTTAGTTTCAGGGCCTAAAGTTTCATTTTTTCCTTATGAAAATTTTAAACTTCTAAAGGTTTATTTTCATGTTTTCAACATAATTGAATTATTAAAATTTTTTTAACTTCTTATATTAAATAAAAATATTAATATGTTGGAAACTATTATATTGTTATTATTTTTTACAATCTTAATTTAAAAGATTAATTAATTTAATTTTATTAAATCAATTAATTCTCATGTTCAATAATAAATAAATAATCTAATATTAAATTTATTTAATTTGAATTATTAAATAATTGTTCCAAACTAATTTTCATTTTTGTTTTCACATTTATAATCAACAAAAATAAATTTCATACTACTTAAAATTTAAAATTCAAAATCTACCTCGCATCATCTTTTTCGCGTAGATCGCAAGAGGCTTGTTCGTCTCGCACATTTATCTCCATGTCCAACTATGAATCCCTCACCAGGTGCAATACACCTTTAGCACAGTTCCAAGCTCAAACACGACCAGCAGCGACAACTCAACAGATCGAGGTTCCTCTTTCTTATTTTCATCCGTACTCACACCCAATAGTATGAAAAGGTCACATCATTTTGCCACAATTCTCTTCTCGTTCACAATCAAGCACCATACAACCCCAACTCCAAAAATCTGCATTTTCCCTTCTTTGTTCTTTGTACTTTCCACTCTTCACGGTCCAAAGACGACCAACAACTCCCAAATCACAAATCACATTTTGTTCATTCTTCTTTTTTCCCATCATGAACTTGCTGCATATATTCTTCATTTTCTCTTCTTGTTCCTCAGACAAACACCACAACTAGCATTCAAAGACGTTCAACAACCCATCTCACACCTAACATGGCAACAACCAACAACAAAACACCAATCACCTCCTTGCTATTCGCACGCCTAGATTTTTCCAATCGCTTATGCATTTGTTCTCTACCTTCACGGCTTCAAAATCACAGTCAAATCGCAGAAAAACTCAACTCAAATCACCCAAAATCTCCTCATGGACAGCCACATCAAATCCGTTCTTCTTCCTTTTCGTGCACGGACGAACTAGCAGGCTGGTTTTTCTCCTTTACTCACGCTGCCAACAGCTTCTCCTTTGTCCGTGTAGAAAAATGCATCATTGTGGCTGCTTCTTCTTTCTCTCCATTCAATTCGTGCCCAAAAAATCTAGTATAGAGGGGTTCGAAGACAAATCTAGGTTTGAGCACTAGGGTGTCGTTCTTCTGTTTGTGATGCTCGACCAACCAAACAAAAATCCCTTTCTGTTTCCTTGCTTCCTCATCTTCCATTTCACGAACGACCAAACCAAAAATCCCTTTCTATTTTAGATTTTGTTTTTCTCCGGTTCTTCTACGCAAACACCCCTGTTCATCTTCATCTTCAACTAAGCAAAGCCCCAAGTTGTTTTCCTTGTTTCTTTATTTTCTATTATCCGAAGGCACCGACAATGCACACACACACGATTGCTGGTTCTTCATCTTGTTCTGTTCGAAAATTCCACCAATAGTCATGTCTCTTCATCATTCTCTGCCCTAACGCTGTAGCAACCTTCTGTTCTTCATCTCGTTCCCTGTTCTTCACTCCAAACACCTAGAAACGCCATAGCAATCTGTGCCCCTCTGCTTCTTCTTCGTTTTGTCTAAACTAGCTTCTTCAATCCTCCAAAACTCCTTCTTTCCTCTTTTCACTTCCTCTTCCAGATTGTTCAACCGACATCACCAAAGAAAACCCAGATTTTCTGGTTCGTGGAATCGTGAAGTTTCCCGAATTTTACAGAATTTTCTATTTTTTTTGTTTTTTTTGTCAAAACAGAGCATCTAATTGTATTACTATTATTATTTTTCCATCAATTACATGCAGTCAAAAATTAAATGATTTCAATTACTTAGTATGTTTCATTATATACAATCACATTCCAGTTGGAATAAATTTACATCTCTTTTACACTTTATTATATTAAAATTCTAAGTCTTTTATCTAATTTTCTATTATTTATGAAATGAGAACATTTTAGATTTTTAATAAGCTATATTTTATTAAAATAAAATGCTTGAAGTATCTAGCACAAATTAAATGCCCTTCTGTTTATCTCAATTTTTATTTATTATTATGCAAAGTTCGTATTATTATTATTATTATTTTTTCTTAAAACATTATATATTCTAAAAATGTATTTATTAATATTAATATTAATAATATTATTATTATTTTCTCATAAAACTATTATTTATTTTTGTTATTTTATTTTAAGTTTTTATTTTCTTAAAAAGAATATTTTATTTTATTTTATTTGTTTTCTTGCAACGTGTACGTTCTCGTAAAATTTCGGGGTGTTACAGTAACCTATGACCGAAATAGATCCGTTCTTGGTGTCTTTCTGTGGTCTCAACAGCGACCCTAGAGATAATGCTATGCAGCCTATTACCTTTGAGTCTGGAAGGGACTTTGGTAACACCATGCGACCTATTACCATACAGTCCCACATCTAAGGATAAAGGTAACACTATGCAGCCTATTACCTTTCCATTCGAAAAATAATCAGTTGTCGCAGGTAGCTTGGGTAGGGACACCCACGATGACGCTATGCAGCTTATTATCACCCTGGTATGTGGAGTTTTAAATCTTAATTTAATCTTCTTTAGTTTCACCTTCAATTCCAATACACACCCAATCATCATGAATAACTTTCAAGTAAACCAATTAGATAATTCAACCATTCATGGATATCAACACATGAACTCTATCTATGCATGCTACAAACACAAGAATCCAAGAATCATGAACACGGATCAAGTCATTCCAAATCAAAGATCAATCAAATATACCCTAACATGCTTCTAAGTGTTCATAAAAGTAACCATACAACATGCATGCATTCAAAGTCTAAATAAGGCTAGGGAGTACGAAAATCACACCCACCTTTATCTCCTTTTCTTAGTGCCTTGCTCGTCACTGTACATGCCTTAGATCTTCAATCTATGAGATTTTGATAAGTTAATGTGAGTCTAAGGCATTCAAAACATGGTCAAAATCCTACATTTGTGTCATTTGCATTGGTATTCCATGGTGTACCCAAGGCCGGAATGAAAACAAAAGAAAAGACCAGGTACACGACGAGTTACTGTGGAAATGCTTTGCATTACCGCGGTCGCTAGAATCTACGACATGTGTCTAACACCTCAATACATGGGCATTAGTCTTAAAAACACACATCAACTCAAGGAAAACTATTTACACTTAAGAAAAATGATTTAAAATGCCAAGAAAGCAAGATTTCAAGTGGGGTTTTGTGATTTACCTTAGCACAAGACGTTTTCAACCGTGCCTCAACTCAGATCCACCCTTGTTGACGGTGCTCTTTGTGAATCTAAGCTTGAGAATGGTAGAGAAGGGTTTGAATGAGCTCAAACCACCCTTAGAACTCAAAAGAAAAGTTTAGAAGCAAGATTGGAAAGCTTAGTGAGAGTTTTGGAGAGAAAATTGTGGTTTGCGATGTAAGAAATCCAGATTTAGGGTTTCTGTGCAAACATTTCGTTTTAATAGAAAATGACAAATTATTGTGGTTACTGTTGAATTACCGCGGTCATTGGTACAAAGAATGTCAAGTAGAAACAAACAAAGTCTATGACAAGATCACTATATCTTTTCCTTTTTCTTTATCTTATCTCTCCACTGAGAATCCAGACTATTTTTTTGTGTCAGTAACCGCGGTCTCTAGGATGATGCTCCTGGTTCGTTTCTTGGTTTTCTCTCATGATTACCATAGTTGCCCTAGAATTACTGCAGTAATTGTAAAATTACTGTGGTCTGACCGCGGTAAACATGACAACACATTTCTTTCTATTTTCGGGGTTTCTCCAGGATTACCATAGTCATCACTTCTGTTTACCGTGATAACTATGGAATTTTGGCTTTTTGTGTCTTTTTTTTTTGCCATTTCTTGTGCTTTTAGAATTTATATCATTTTTATATTTATTTTTTAAGTTTTTTTGGACTTATTCTACATGGTTTTCGAGTATCCGACTATTTTCTTGTTTATTTAATCAATTATTTTATTTTAACTGTTCATCAATAACGCGGAGTTCTTATAGACTTTTAGGGTATTATAGCCTAAGGCTATGGCTGTACTAGAGACAGATTTTGTGCCTGAGGTAGAACACTCATGACTTGCTCGACCACTTGTCAAGTAATCTCCGCCAACATCTTTGGTGATACAATTGGTCCAACGGGAGTTGCGGCTGCCATAGGCGTTCTCTAGTCCCTTTGACCAGATTCATCGATATTCTCAGCCCTTGTCATGCTTCCTCATGTTCTTGCCATTATCTTCAAATCAAAAGTAAGGATTCGTTTTATTAGGTATTCATTTCTTCCGTGCAATCATGACACTAGATTCCTATCTCTAGGTTCTCGATTTATTTAGTGACCTATTAGTTTTGTAATACCCCAATCCCAGTATTCTTTCTTTATTTGGACATAACCATTATTTTGACAGTGGACTTAACCATACAGGCGGATCGAGCCGGTACTACATTACAAATGACTCACACTTGACATTCATTTTCAACTATCTCATGCCATAGTGTAATTCAAGAGTGCTTAACTAAAATTTAGAAATAAGTAAAACAAATAAATAAGTGATAAAGAAATTCAAAATCTTTATTCATTCAAATTAGAAAGTACATAACTTTCTAATTAACTATTATAGCAGAATTTATCAAAACTTGGCACACATGCCTACAGGAACTTTCTAAAAATAAAAAGACTATCACTATTTGCAACATTTTCATGCATGCTCAATTTCTTGAAAAATAAGAGAGGAAGGGTGAGCACATAACCTAGTGGATCCTTTTCAAATAAGCAATTTTCTAATTTAGACTAAAAACACATCCATAATTCATACACTTGTATATATTAAGCGTTTCAAGCAACATTTTGTGTATAGTTGTGACTTAGATCAAAAAGGTTTTCAAGGCCCTTAATGTTCTTAACAAAATACCTCCTTAGAGTTAAAAAGGCATTTCTTAGCCAATTTCATTCGACTTTTGTACTTAAGACCTCTTACCCACCAACCAAGTATTTTGGTCTTACACCATGTGAACTAGTCACATGAAAATAACATCCATAGTAAGCTGCATGTTCGCTATGGTGGTACATGGTTATTAATCATCATCTTCTCATAATTAATCTCATGTTCAATAATCATAAAATGAGAGAAACAAATTTCAGAATGTAAACAATCTAAAAATCAAAGCATGAATCATCCAAAAAGATGCATCATACATTGAAATAAACCTAAACATGGTACTAGACATGGCATGAATTCTTGAACGTTTAAAACATGCTCATACTAAACTGAAACTGAAATCATGATTAAATTTCTAAAATTGAAACATGAATGATTTTTGAAAACTAAACATGCAAAAAACATGGTATTAATCTAAAGAAGAAAAGAGAAGGTTTTCGAAATCACTTCCACCTCAATTGCAAGTTTGATAGAAATTTGATAGAGGCTTCCCACTCCAACGTCGAACACTCCAAAGTACACTCAAAATCACTCAAAACATCAAACTAGAATACTGAAATTGAAGCTTCTCACTTAAGAATCAAAGAGAAGTAAGAAGGGATGCCAAGAAGAAGGCTCAAAACAAGCTAAGAGGAAATCTCAACTCTTTGCTTTGGGGTGAAGAGAACGAGAACATTTGGGAAGAGGGCCAAGGGGACGATTTGGGCAGCTCACAAGTTGAACAACATTCCATAATCTATAGGGGGATGGTTTGCATGAATAGGGCAAGTGTGTTCATGGGACCACTAAGGCTTTCCAATATAAGGTGAGCATATATTGGATTCCCTTCTTGCTTTTCTTATTTAAATGAAAGAATAATTTCAGACTTGGAATAATGTCTATATCAGTTGGGATGTCCTAGATAAGATCAGATGTCCTAGATAAGATCAGATTTGAACACTTAGCAACTTTCCTTTGTTTGTTTCTTGCTTGTTCATCACACAAACACTCATAGAAACACTTCCAAGTTGACACGTTTTTGAATAGGGAATTGTTTCCTTGGACATTGGTGGCTGGTGAGTACATAATCAGACTTGAGGGACACAAGATCATGGTCTAAGAATCCTATGTTGGTTCATGGAACACTCTAAATCAGCTCCCCCCAAAGTTGGCACAGCAAAGAAGGTAATTTGGCCAACCTACGTGGTTCTATTTTGGCGCCAAGTGTGAGCTCATGGAAACTTTCCATTTTCTGATTTTTGTCTCTTCCTTGGTGATGTTTTGGCAAGTTTCTTTCTTGAATTCTCACAATAGATGATGGCTAGGGTTGGTGTGTGAGCATGGTTCATCATTTAGACATTTCTAATTAGGCTTGCTCACATGTGTGGACACACACATACATGCATGGGATGTCTTTGTATATATGGGTGTGGGTGCATATTATCAATGTGTATAGGTACATGGGATCACGTTTCATGGTTTCTAGATAAAAGAGGAAATGTCTCACATAGTTGGGTAGGGTGAGGGTGTAAAAGATCATGGAGTTCCACCCATGTGGTTTGCACATGTTTAGGGGTGGCCATTCATTTGTGGCTCCATGTAAATTTAATAAAAATTCATATCTCATTATTTACTAAGAATTAAGGCATTTAACATATATTTTTTGCATTCGTATTAAAATAATGCACATTTCCAAACTATCATTTGGCTAGAGAGATCTTTATTTCATTTACTTTTCTAATTTAGACTTCATTGAAGGGTTAGGCAAATGAAACCCTAATTTTGGCCAATTGAGCTGATTTTTGGATATGTTGTCTAGTTGATCAGTTTATGTCATCTCATGTCATTTCAGGTTGTTCTGAGGTCTTAAGATTCACTAAAATGGAGTTTTGGACATGCTAAATTTATCCCTAAAATGGACTCGTTTTTATTTCTCACCCAAATTCAATCAAATGAAATTGAATTATTTCATTTTATTCAATACAAGATTATAGGGTATTACAAGTTAATTTTTCTAAGTTTTGTTTGCAGATTTTCAAGGTCCTCTAATGTTATTTGGTACAGGATTTGGTTTCATGTTAATAGTACATGTGATGTAATTTAAGCAATTAAAACATGCTTTCAAACCATAATTCAATCATTTAATCATACAATTTCATACTAGCATAGTGAAATTCCAAGCTTCCACCTATGCCTTCAAATTCGAGCGTCTCATACCACCCTTGCCCATTGATATAGGCTTTCACCCAGATATCTCACTACACCCAACCAATTTCACAAATATCTTGACAAATAAGGTCTCCTAAGCCCCACTATGCTTAACTATTTTATACCAGCCGAGCATAGGAAGAAAAGCTCTTCCAAAGTTATTGATCATTCACCAAACATAAGCTGTCATTCTCCAAGTCTAGGATTCCTCCATACCCCCGAATTCTTACACGTCCCATACCACATAGAAACCAGAGATACATAATCCTCTAGGTTTCATGTCCTGACCAATCAAGTGTTCTATTTTCACACGTTTTGTAACACTTTGCCTCCCCCGAATTCTCTATATGTTGACCGCACCTCTTGGCCAGGAGGCGGGTTCGCATTACTTTATTTCATTCTTTCCATTTCAGTCCCAAGTCTCTGGGATTTCTTGAGTAAAATTAACTCATAACATTTCTCAATAAGATAACAAGATATCTTGAAGAAAAATAAGTTAATATTATTAATTCAATCTAAAGGTAGAAAAACCTTAATTATTTATTACAGTAGAAATAATCTCAAATAATAAAATTTGGGCTAACATGCACTACAATTAAATAATTTCTAAGAAATATTGTCTATGCAACATTCGTGTGCTCTCTGTTTGTCAATTTCTTAAAATGTTAAAAGAAGGAAAGATGAGCACAAAGCCTAGTGGATCATTCTAAATATTTAAGTGATTATTTCAACTAATAAGGCATATATGTCAAGCACTTCCAAACGTTACATGATTCAATCAATTACTTATATAACAGTTGTAATTTAGACCGAAAGGGGTCAACTTCAGTGTTCTTATCAAAATTCATATCAAAGGAGGAAAAGACAATCTTTATGCCTGCTTCCAATAGATCTATGATCTAACCCATTATTGTTGGGTCTTACATATGTAAACTAGGGCAAACCCCATCGTTCCAATCTTAAGAACACCCATATTAATCCCCTTTGGGATACTACGCTAGTACATGGTTATAATCTTAATTAATCTTTTTGTTAAGTGTAAAGCATAGCATTCATGAATATAAACTAACATGATTTAGAAATTTAACATGTAAGCATGGATTATATCATCACATAACATTCATCTTTAATCATGCAAACCTAAACATGTGACATCTAGGCATGGCATGTATGATTATTTCAACATAGAGCATGCATATGCAGGTATAATTATACGTAACATTTTATTGAAATCAAAATAATAAAGTAATATTTAGAATTCACTTCTACCTCAAATAGCTTTACTCCTTTTGGTCTAAGCTCCTCTGTTGAACCTTCAACATCAATTCTAGCACAAAATTTATGCAGAACCCCATTCCTCCACCTTCTTCCTACTTTAATTGTTGTTTAGAATAACTAAAAAGAGATGCTAAGAGGGAGGTAGAGAGACCAAGAAGGGACTTGTCCAGTTCTTGCTAGGATGAAGAAAATGAGGAGAGGTGTAGGGTTTATATAGAGTTCAAATGGGTCAAAATTGAGAAGTTTGAGATGTCTTCATTGTAAAAACCTTTCTAAACTTTTCTCCTTTCCATTTTATTTGTTTCATATGCATAAAAATTAGTAAGTAAAGGCTACAAAAGTTGCTAATATATTCTTTTGCGTTGATTTCATTTTAGAAACCTATCTAATTCTTTATTTTACTTGTTTTCCACTCACATATATTAGTAAGTAATTGTTTTAGAAGTTGCTAATATATTCTTTTTGTGTTGATTTTATTTTAGAAACCTTTCTAATTCTCTATTTTACTTTATTTAAATTAAATTATTTTATTTTATTTTTAATTATTCAAAAAAAAATTTGGGGTATTGCAACCTATCCCATTAAAATAAATTTCATCTTCGAAATTTGTACTTACTTGTTCTAATATTATCTGGTCATGCATTCTTGATGAAGAGGTCTGGGTACTTTGTTTTCATTTAGCTTTCTAGGTCACAGGTTGCCTCTTCCACTCCATGATGCCTCTAGAGGACTTCGACTAAGGGAATGTCTTTTATTCTTAAGCTTTGTACTTTGCAATCAAGGATCCTAACTATCGCTTCTTTATATGTGGCATCATCTTGGATGTCTACCTCCTCCCAATGGATTATGTGAGAGGATTAGGTTCACACTTCCTCAGCATCGACACATGGAACACGTTGTTGTAACACCCAAAACCCTAGAAATAGGTTTAAGCTCACCCACAAGGCAAGTTGGGTCCAATGTTACATTTACAAGTACACAACTTGTATCTCAATTCTTTTATTCTAACACTTATTGAAACACTCATAAATACACTTTCATTGAGTTTAAAATTCAACGAGATAATACAAGTGAATAAAGGAAAACTTTAAACTTTTTATTTGTAAAATAAATAAATACATTATTGAATTCATATAATCAAAAGAAAGAGTACATAACTCTAAAATTTTAAATAAAAATTCAGCGAAAGACTTTATTCAAAATTTGGGCAATATGCCCTTACATAGAAACTTTCTACAAATAGAGTTTCTAATCCCTTAGCAAGCTTGATCACACATTTAAAATTCCTAAAAAATAAAAGGAAGGGGTGAGCACATAGCCTAGTGGATCATTGATCAAACTACTAATTTACTAATTCAAATTAAAAGTACATCCAATTTCAATCACTTACAAGCATTAAGCGTTTCAAACAATATCTTATTAGTGTTGTTTATTTGAACAAAAAGGGTTTTTAATCCCTTGATGTTCTTCATTAAAATACTCCTATTCTGGGATGGAATGACAATTCATCTTGTCACATTCTATTGAAAATAAGGATCACATGTCCACATTCTAAGTATTTTAAAACACATCCACTCTTAGTGACGTTACTCATATACACTAAGTATATGCAAAGAACATCCATAGCATCACTTAGACTAATATGATGGTACGTGATTTTTATCTTCACTTTCTCATATTTAATTTCACATAAATATGAAACAAGATCATAATAATTAATATCTGAATTTAAATAATCAAGATAACATGGAAACATACATGACATGCTTGAAAATTCAAAAATAAGCCTAAGCATGATTTCTAAGCATGTTATGCTATCTTGTATGAATTAAAACATGAAAACCTGTTAAATTGAAAATAAAATTGGATCAAACATGCTTCGAACTGAAATATGAACATGCTGAAAACTAAAAACAAACATGAATATACAAAAGACTTGAAGTAAGAAAGATGGAGTTTTAGAAATCTCTTCCACCTTAATTCGAGTTTCTTTTGAATCCGGCAGATGTTTCCCTTATCTACCACTTTCAAAACTTCAAGAACTTTTAACCACCAATAAAAACTACGTCAACAACTCTCTAAAATACTGAAATAAGAACTCTTCACACAAAAGAGAAAAGAGGGTGAGAAGAGGTGCCAAGAAGAGGGCAAGAACAAACAAAAAGGGAAGTGTCAACTCTTTGTTTTGAGATCAGATGAAAGTGAGCAAGGGGGGTTTATATAGATGTTAATGAGAGCATATGGGACATCCTAGTGTAGCCTTGGGCAGCTCACAAATATTTGGGCAAGTTTTTATACATAAAGGGGATGGTTTGCATAAAGATGGCAAGTGTGCTCATGGTTGGCAAGTGAGACCACTATGGCTTTTTAATTCAAAAGATATGAGTACAATCTTGTTTCCTAACTATGTGTGAATACAAAAGAGGTTTAAATCATATTCTAATTCAAATGGGACATCCCCTATGTGCTCGTGGTAACTTTTCTTTTTGGTTTCCTTACTTGCTCATCACACAAACACACAAGGAATACTTTCCCATTTTCTTATTTCTTGGACATCAAGCATGGGTGTACAATATCAAATTTGAGGGGACACCATATAATAGTCAAAGATGCTCATTTTGGTTCCAAGAAACTATCTAAATAGGGTTGCTCACATATGTGCACACACACATGTACATGGTTGGGCCAATTTCGGCTTAAGTGGATGTGGGTGCACTCAATCAAGTGGGGGGTGTATATGGAATCATGTTTCATGGTTTCTAGACTATATAAAGCATCTACTAATGTGGGTGTACTGAATCATTTGCATGGAACATGAGATCATTTTACAAGGATTCAAATAATGGACACGTCCCATGGAACTTTGGGTAGGGTACCCATGTGACTTGCACATGTCAAGGGTCGCCATGACTTCATAGGTTCATAAAAATTAATATCCCCTTATTTACATAGAATTATGATTTATATCCTATAGTTTTGGAATCACATGAACCTAATGCACATTTTAAGGTATGGTTGGCCTTAGGTGATTTTCCTTCCCCTTGAGGTTACTAGGTAATGAAAATTTAAATCTTGGCTAATTGTTCTGATTTTTGGATATATCATTCATTTTGTTAGTTTATGTCATTCTATTTCGTTTTGGGTCATTTTGATCCTCTGAAGTACCCTAAATGACAATTCTTTCTAATTTGGACCCCTTGAAGGGCGTTTGGCAAATGAAAACTCTAACCTTGACCAATTGTTCTAATTTTCGGATATGTTGTCCAATTAATTGGTTCATGTCACCTTACTTTATTTTAAGTTGTTTTGGGTCCCTAAAGGTCACCAAATGAGACTTTCAAAAACTTACCAAATTTACCCCTTAAATAAGCCTGGTTTCATTTTGCATCCAATTTCACTGAATTGACCTTGAATTTCATTTAATTAAATACAAAGTTTTCAAGGTATTACAGTTGTGGATTGAAGACATTTTGTTTGGTAGATCTAACTCATAGGCGCATTTTCTGATTTTTTTTAAGTACTTCGAATGGGTCAATGAATTTGGGTGGCAGCTTCCCTTTATATCCATATCGCTTGATTCCTTTTGAAGGCTTATTCTTAAAAACACTTTATTACCTGCCTAAAACTCAAGGAGCCTTTTCCTTTTATCGGTATAACACTTTTGTCTACTTTGTGCTATGGCAAATTGTTAGTGAACTCGCAAGTATACGAGATCGCTTGTAGTAATATCCGGAAAGTCCGGGTATCGTCCTCAGGGAATACAAATGGTAATTGAATTTTCTTTAATAGCAAAATTGAATAAGATCTCAATTTAATCAAGACAAGATTAAAAATTGATTTAAATTGATTAAAACTCAGAAAATAAGGTAAATAAGATGAAAATAAATTGTGAAATTCAGT
>JAJIYU010005509.1:0-22171 GCA_030144865.1 Tinospora cordifolia
CAGCTGGGCGCTGACATGGCGCCCAGCTGGCAATGAGTTGCCTAAAAAGGGAAATACAATTTTTTAAAGCCTAAAATGGGATATAAAAAAATTATCAAGCCTAAAATGGTCCTTTTTCCGCATTAGGGTATATTAAAATAATAATAATAATAATAATAATAATAAGTGCTAAAGTGACAGTTTTAAATTCGACATTTGCAATAACTAAATAAATGAAGTACTTTATAAAAAAAATGCAACTACAAAATTGTGATTACTATAGTTAGATACATAATCTTCATTCACCAAAAAGTTGGAAGTACTACAGTTAAAAAAAATGCAATTATAAGATTACATGGTTAAAATATTTTATATAACATTGGCAGGTTTAACTCGAATTATTAATGTTAGTGCAAAAAATAGCCTATAGTGAATAAAATAAGAAAAATGATGTTGGAGATGAAAGCAAACACAAAATTTGACAAAAAAAAAACAAAGAAAAAACTCTTTTTATTAATGTGAGGATTTTTCTGCAAAAATACAATAGATTTCAGCAGAAATTGAAGTATTTCGCTTTACAATGGCATGAGTATTTATAAGTTTTAAAATAAGCCTTTTGGGCTAAGTTGGCAATACGTGCTACTCAAAGTTACAGTTTATCATTTTGTGAGCTCATTTGAGACCAACTCAGCTCAACCTCACAATTAGGATTTCCCTTTTAGCTAATGCTATGTGTTTTTTGAATCTCACTTTTTTTGCCATCCCTTCAGCTTGACCTTACATTCATGTTGGCAAATGTTCTACTGAGCTTATATTTAGGTTGAACGGGTATTTATCACCTACCCCACAAGTTTGTGGCCTTCAGTATGCTGAGAGCAAAGACTTTCATCCCTTCCATGGATGTTCCCCAAGAGTCATGTTCATTAAGACTTCATTTTGACCAATGATTATTCTCAAGATTTTTGTGGCCTTGTCGGTTGGTTGGTTCTTCTCTGTTTGTATGTTTTACCTCCACCGTTCATATGTTTTGCAGCAAAAATCGAACGATGCAGATGTGGAGGATTCTGTTTATAATTATCATCTCCATTCAATCATTTTCATTCAAGTTCTTAAAAAGATTTATCATGTTTCCTTGCTTGGAGCTTTTCCTATTCGCCCTAGCTTGCTTCTTTGCACGAATTTCTTCTGTTTATAATGGATTGAGGCCATATCTTATAAGGAAAACAACTATAAAGTGATCTTAAAGTTCTTGAAAGAAAACATTTTATCATGATTTGGGACTCCTAGAGCTACAATAAGTAATAGAGGGACACACTTTTGTAATATACCTTTTAAAGCCTTAATGTGTAAGTATGACATCATACATAAGGTTGCAAACCCTTATCACCCTCAAACAAGTGGTCAAGTTGAAGTTTTCAATCGAGAGATAAAACATATATTGCAAAAGATCGTAAACCCAGATTGTGAAGATTGGTCTTTAAGGCTAACTGATGCGCTATGGGCTTATAGGACTGCTTATAAAACTCCTTTGGGGATGTCACCTTACCATTTGAGATTTGGGAAAGCATGCCACCTCCTTGTGGAGCTTGAAAATAAAGCCTATTGGACCATCAAAACCCTGAACTTTGACTTGAAAAAAGCTAAAGCTTAAAGAAAGCTTCAGCTTAATGAACTTGATGAGCTTAGAAGAAATTCTTATGAGAATGCTAAACTTTATAAAGAAAAAATGAAACTTTTTCACGATAAAAACATTCTTAGAAAGTATTTTGAGCCAGGCCAAAAATTTTTACTATGTGACTCTCGATTCCATCTCTTCCCTACTAAGCTTAAGTCACAGTGGACTAGTCCGTTCATTTTTTAGCATATTGTCGTACATGGCTTTGTTGAGATTGAGAACCCTAAATCGAGTAACATATTTATTGTAAATGTAATAGCCCGCCTCCCGAGCCCCATCGTTCCCGTCATCTGACAATATAATTTTCTTTGATCAATAATTTTGGGCGCCCAGAAGACGGGCCCGTGTTACGTTCTTTTTCCTTTTTAAGAGACTTCCTGTGTATATAAGTCTATGTACAAAAATATTTCGTAGCTTCATAAATAAAATTCTTTATTTATTTACTTTAAATTTCTGAGTACATGATCTATTACAGTGGAAAATGAATTCAACACTGAAATAAATAATTTAGCTTGGGCCCACGTACCCTACAATGAAATAAATAAAAAAATTCCTAATAAATAACCTTCTACGTAGGCCGATAAATTAATTTTCTAAAATGTGAAAAATGAGGGGGTGAGCTAAAAAACCCAGTGAATTATTCAATCTATTAAATTCATTATTTCAATCAAATAATATAAATTGATTTAAACAATATATTATTTCAATCGTAATTTAGATCGAATGAGAATAACTTCTGTGATCTAGATCTAGGGACAGAGATCAATTCTGAAACTCAAACCCTTCTCTAGTAGGATCATTTTTGAAACCTGTTCCATTCTGGTGTCAGTCTTAACAACCAATTCAAAAATCCAATTCTACATGGAACATAGAAAGTCCGTCCCTGTACAGTTACGTGGTTGAAATCTTATTTAATTTTATTTTTGTGTATAGAAGCAATATAAATAAATATTTCAACAGTAATTAAATATACCAACAGTATAACATCATAAATCAACAGAAACATAGATTTTCTATTTCTAATGTAGAAGATTGTACGAGATGCAACTACAGAACATACTCTCTCAAACAGGATAGGTGACTTTCAACTTTTGATGTAAAAGATCGTACAAGATGCAACTATAGAGCATACTTTCTCAGTCATAGACAATATAATAATTTAAAAACATAAATTAAATTAAGCACACAAGTAAGCATTATTTAAATCTAAAGAAGGGAAAAAACTTTACCTCAAGATCGCTTCCTAAATTTTTGTAGCACTTCGTTGCTACTACCTCACAAGCTATTTAGAATAGCTCAAGAAAAGATAAAGGGACTGATGGTGCCAAGAAGGAGGCAGAGAGAGAAAGTAAGAGAAATTTCAACTCTTGTTCTCGGATGAGTGAAATGGGTAGAGTAAGGGGGTTTATATAGAGTCTCTGAGGGTTGTATTCGTCATTTTTCGCTTTCCTAATCAAGAAAACTTCTATTTTTGCTTGTTTTGGGCAACTAAATAATTAGGGCTTTCGATTTAGGGTTTTTGGTATTTTTTCCGCTCAAAGCTATGGCTAAAAACATTTTTTTTCGTTTAATCTAATGTTTTGTTTTTTTTTCTATTTCTTTTTTCTTAATTTTTTTTTAAATAACAAATTTTTCGTGCGCATGGGCCTAAGGCCCATGCGCTACTTTTTTTTTTATAACTTATACACACACACACACATATATATATATATATATATATATCTTTTTTTTTCTTTTTTTAATTCCACAAATGCATACCTCTATACGTATATATTTAAGTTTCATAAATATCATATGAAATATATTATTCAAAATATTATTTTCATAAATGTATCTAACTAATACTTTGCACATATACTTTTGTATATATATTAATATCATACTAAATATATTATTCAAAATATTATTTTCTTATTTTAATAGAGAAGACTATGATGCATATACACCTATTAAGTATATTTACCCAATATTACTACATGCCTAATATTAATTAATGCATATCCATATATAATTCTATGCCAATTAATTAATTAATTGCATATCAATTTAAGATAATATGTCAAATATATATATATACATATATATGCATCAATTAATATAAAGTGTCACATATATATACAAAATAATTTGGGGTATTATAGTAAATGACTAAAGACTTACGCTTTGTCTTGATTATTTTGCCAAAGAGACCACTTGCATGTTTTTCCAAAACCCTAATTATCATGCTTAATATTTTTCATGCCATATTTGTTAAAATGCATGTGAACTACGCTCAACTCAAAATCTTAGGTTATACCTTTCCTTCCCTTTTATTCTTATGTAGTCCATCATATGTGCATTTATGCTTTCAAATAAATTGTGGACAATGAAATGTTTTAGTTAGGGGGTGTGGGCACTTACCATTTTCTCAAGATTTTTTTTTTTTTTTTGCAATTTGAACTAATTTTCGTATCTATTGCATTTTTTTCTTTTCTTTTTCTCAATTTTTTTTTTTAAATTTTAAATTGTATCATTTTTTTTATTTGTCAAGGGACCGACAAAAACTAAGTTTTGGGGGGGGGGGGTGATTATGCTCCTTTTGATATTAAATTTATTATGTTATAATTGAGCGTTATCATATTTTAAGGCTCATTATTTAGTAATTAATTATAAAATATATTTCATTTCCTTTTATATAAATTCACATTTTAAAAAAGGTTAATATATTAATATTAAATCACATGCATTATATAAATAATTTATAATTAATTACTCATTATACGATATTATTTTCATTATAGGAATGTAGATGTAATGCGAAATTAATAACAATGAAGCATGTGAGCTTAAGAACCTCGAAATCATCAATTTTGCCAAGGCATCAACCCACTTAGATTTATGACACATGGTGACATTTTATTCATCCATCATTAAAGTGAAGATCTTGCAAATATCGAGAAACATCAATGGTCAAGATGAAAGTTGGAGGAATCTCAAGACACATGAAGACATCTTCATCATCCACCATTCCTTGTTGTGGATTCTGAGAATGATCTAATAGATGAGTTTAAATTCATGAGAGAACCAAAGTTGATAGTGATTAGTCAAGTAGTCTTCGCAAAAACCCACATGCCAGATTTTCCCTTTTAGCTTAGTCCTAACCTATCTTCTTTTTCTTTTATATATATAATTACCATTAGAAAAAGTCTCTCTTACACACCATCGTTCTCCTTCATTTACATTGGTCACCCATCCCCATGCTTCTTACTATACGTAGTCATATATTACCCTTCATTTGAATTTCTTACCATCTTACACAAGAAGGGTAAGTAAACCATGAACCACTTGCATCATTCATCTACATCACCTTTAGACCATTTCGTATTGGTCTATCATTTCCTTGAAACATCTATATGTTATAATTGAGCGTTATCATATTTTAAGGCTCATTATTTAGTAATTAATTATAAAATATATTTCATTTCCTTTTATATAAATTCACATTTTAAAAAAGGTTAATATATTAATATTAAATCACATGCATTATATAAATAATTTATAATTAATTACTCATTATACGATATTATTTTCATTATAGGAATGTAGATGTAATGCGAAATTAATAACAATGAAGCATGTGAGCTTAAGAACCTCGAAATCATCAATTTTGCCAAGGCATCAACCCACTTAGATTTATGACACATGGTGACATTTTATTCATCCATCATTAAAGTGAAGATCTTGCAAATATCGAGAAACATCAATGGTCAAGATGAAAGTTGGAGGAATCTCAAGACACATGAAGACATCTTCATCATCCACCATTCCTTGTTGTGGATTCTGAGAATGATCTAATAGATGAGTTTAAATTTATGAGAGAACCAAAGTTGATAGTGATTAGTCAAGTAGTCTTCGCAAAAACCCACATGCCAGATTTTCCCTTTTAGCTTAGTCCTAACCTATCTTCTTTCTCTTTTATATATATAATTACCATTAGAAAAAGTCTCTCTTACACACCATCGTCCTCCTTCATTTACATTGGTCACCCATCCCCATGCTTCTTACTATACGTAGTCATATATTACCCTTCATTTGAATTTCTTACCATCTTACACAAGAAGGGTAAGTAAACCATGAACCACTTGCATCATTCATCTACATCACCTTTAGACCATTTCGTATTGGTCTATCATTTCCTTGAAACATCTATATAAATCCTTCAAATCCACACTTGAAGGGCATCCCATTTTTCATTTTTCTCTAGATTACATTACAACCCTCCCTACTTGTCTATTTTTTCATTCTTCATTTCTTCTATTTTTGTTTTTCTTTAGCTTTTAAATTCATGGAATGCTAAGTCTTTCGTTGGAGTTAAGAGGAAACCCTCTCCACTCTTCTCTTAGAAATTTTTAGGTAATACTTATACTTTCTTTTATTCAACATATGTTATCTCATACTTTTTTTAGATTTTGTATTAAACTTCATACATTTTATCATGTATTTTGTATAGTTGATTTTGTAAAATTCAATGAAAGATTCAGGCATTTCATTTTCAATTTAGCGTCACTTTTTGTAGTTTTATTTGATGTGTCATATCATGTATTTCACATAATTGAGATTCACATATTGCATTTACACATATTAAAACTTTAGTTTCACTTTACTTTTTACTATAAATATCTCTTGTGGGAACATTACTTTTTGGTATACTTGGGCTTAAAGGCTTACTATTGTGGGTAGAAAAACTCTTTAGTTATTTTTATCCCTAATAATTTTATTCAAGAAGGACTAAGAGAGGAAAAGATTGAGCTTACTCTAATATCCTAACTTTTTCATCTTATTGTTATGCCTAAATTATCAAAATATTATAACTATCTCATCTCTTTCTCATTATTTCTTGAGGGCCGGGCCTGGCGCAAATTCGGGCGGCGCATGGGCCTAAGGCCCATGCGCCCCGTCTTTTTCTCTTTTTTATTTTTTTAATTTTTTTACTATTATCTATCTATCTATCTATCTATCTATCTATATATATATATATATATATATATATATATATATATATATATACACACATACACACACACACACATATATACACATATATATATATATATATATATATATATATATATATATATATATATACCGACACAACCCAAAAAATGCTTGAAAATCTTTCTGTGATTTGTCTAATATTGTATTTTTTGTCTAACTCTACGCACTATTCATTTTCATCTTTTTTGTTTTGTTTTGTTTTGTTTTTTGTTTTTTTTTTAATTCTGTAAAACTACATTCTTATTCTTCATTTATATATATATATATATTAAAGGCAATAACTTGTATATGACATAATAAGTTTAAACTTTACAAAGTACGAGTGTGAACCCACGTACAATATTGAAAAGGCCTTCAACCAAGGTCAATTTTCATCTTTTTTACTTGTATCCTCCATGCGCTTCTTCCTTTAAACGTTCTTTAAAACAAAAGAACAAGTTTAGCCAAATGTTAATGTCAGTGTCGGCCTAGCAAAATGCTTTCACCGTTGGTGTTCTTTCCGATTTCTACTCATTTCACCGCTCCACTGAAAAATTTCATTTGCCCCTACCGTACTCCAGCTTGGTAATTTCTACCGCCTGTCCAAGGTTGAGCCCTGGGATTTGACGGCGGACTTAAAAAGCCATCACAGACACTTTATGCCCAATCATTCCTGATAACGCTTGCATCTCTACACCACAAAATTTAGTTCAATAGGGAGCTACTAAACCATAGTTTTGATGCAAAAACAACATTTTCACCCTTTTCTTCAAAGAGAAATAGCTCAAAATTTTGAAACTAGTCTTGTAAATTGTTGAAATAATTCCTAAATGATTTTCAAAATCTTGAATTAACATATCACAAACTTGATTTGTTTGAATGTTAGGATGTCAATGAAATGAATGATTTGACATAGGATTTTATTTAAAGTTTTTGAAATAAAAAATAGAGGAAAATAGTGTGGTTGCCTTAAACAGTATCAAAGAAGAAATAAATTTACATAGGTTTCTACAGTGAGAATAAACTTCAAGGTGAAACTTTACTTCGAATGGCAATGGTATTTAGTATAAAAGTTTGAAAAATATTAAAAAAGAAAACTATTTTAGAAGGTTTAGGATTCTTTGTTTTTTTGATATAGAAAAAGAAAGTTAATATTAGACAATTGGATAAAAATAATGAGTGTAGTAAAAAAAAATGACAAAAGTAATATATTTAATTACTTGAAGCTTCTTATTGGTGGTAAGTTGCTTGTTTGTTTGTTTGTTTGTTTGTTTGTTTTTTTTTTTTAAATTGTAGTTCCATTTACCATAATCTCATCAATCGAAAATTTCAATCTTTTAACTCATATTATAAGTAATGGAAAAATATTTTTAGACCAATTAAATCTAATTGTTTCCCTTCTATATTTTAACTGGTACATAAAATTGGAATTACTTGATTCTTTACGTACCTTTAAAACTAAAATAAATTATAAGAATAATGTGGACGTCTCACTTTTGTGTATATATACATTTTATGTCACATAATAAATATAATATATACATATAATATTTACTACTTTAAAAAAAATAAAAACAGCTTTGAACTAAGCACAAAATAAGCTTCGAATTCCGCAGTCCTTCAATTTAGTTTTGAACAATGTTAAATCAAATCAAATCAAATTAAGTTATGTTTAAGTGATTTCAGTACATCAATTTAAAACTTAATACTATACATTATAAAAATTTATTAATTATATACGTATATACAATTACCAAAAAGGCTTCCGTTCGTTAGGGAAACGGCAAGAAGTACACAATGGATCAACCCTTGAGCCTTGATCCCACCTGAACCCTTGCAATGCAATTAATTCTACACTGCAAATTTTGATTTAAAAACAAAACACTTCAAGTTAGCTTTGGCATTTCTTCAAACACCTGGTACCCCCTAACTAGTTACAGAAAACAGATGCAGAAGAAGCCCTCAAAACACACACCTATGACCTATCGGTATTACTACTTCCTGTACAACAAAATGCACAACCAAAAGCCACAAAACATAGATTCCAAATTTAAGATCCACTTCCTCCTCAATTTCCCATATCCAACCCAGCTACAAACTCAGTCTATTCGTCAGAACCACCATCATCTTCCTCTATTGAACCATCTTCATATCCACCTCCGATCTCACAAAGCCTCTCCCACACTTTCTTCGGAACAGGAACAACAGACAACCGAGGCTGCTTGAACATCGCGAACCCTTTCAATCCATCGTCTCCTTTCATCTCCTTCAAGTCCACTGGCCTCTTCATTACCCCCACAGCCCTCACGTCCACCACTCCCTCCCCGCCGTCTCCGTTCAAGTACCATTCTTTCACAACCGATACGACGCCCACAATGCAACGCGCTTTAGGCCCGGAGTGGTAGAAAAAGCAGAGGTCGCCGTGCTTCATAGACTTCATGTGCTTTTGGGCTTGCTTGTTCTTTACTCCGTCCCAATGAGATATGCCTCCGTTCGCCGCTTGGTCGTCCCATGACCATTCTCCGGCTTCAGTCTTCAGGAGCCAGTAGTTACGGTGACGCTCTTCTTCCATGATTGTATCGTGGTGTTATCCTGAAGTAAAACTGGTATGTCGCTGACTAGCTGATTTGAAGGGAAGAGAGGACGGCGGGGGTTGCCTCGGTCTTTTGGCGGGAGATTTGGTTGGATGACATAGAATAAAACAGTGCCTTTGTACTAAATCCCCGGCCGCCGGCTTAAGTAATGGCTTAAACCATGTTTAATATACCCTCTACGTGATAGACTCTTATTCTCATTACATTATTTTTATTAGACTATATTCTACAAGACCTACAATTACATTCATTAACCAATTATATACAATATTTATTATATATAAATAAATATATATATATATATATATATATATTTTTTTTTTTAATTATTTAAATTTATATAAAAATTATATTTTTATGAATCTTTATTTAAAATATTAATTTCTAAATTATTTATTTAAAAATATTTATTTATAAAATATCACTTTTTTATTTTAAATACTTATTTAAAACTTATTAATTTAAAATATTTATAAAACTCATATTTTTTCATAATACATATTACTCAAATTTAAAATGTTATGTTTTAAATTTATTTATTTAAAATTATATATTTTTTGAAATATTAATTTAAATTATTTAAAATAATTAAAATTATATATATGAGGCTATGCAGGCAGCCAATGAAAAAAAAAAAAAAACGTATGGACATTGAGCCTTTGGAGAAGTCCAAAAACTCAACGCCACGGCAAATACCACTACATGTAACTAAAAAAATACTGTAGGCTAGATTGTTCCTGCACCTAACTACCTTTAGAGGAAAACATATTGAACAAAAAAAAAAAAAAAAAAACTCTCGTGGTACAAATCTTCATCACATTGGGATTGGATGCTATAAGTTTTTTTTTCTTTTCTTTTAAAAGAAATCAAAATTGGCACTAAGGCTGTAAAAAAGAGAAGCAATGGACAATTCCTAGAAGATAAACGTCAGTGATCACTATGCTCATCTTTTGTGTTTAGTGCATGATTTGCCATGTTATCTGCATACTGGTTCCCTTTTTGATAAATGTGAGATATCTCCACCATCCATTCCCTCTTTAGAAGCATATCAACATTTTGGAGAGTTTCAAGCCAAGGATGTCAATCCAAAACTTTACCAATTAATTAAATCATTGAAAGCTTTTGAGTCAGTCTCTAGAGCTGCTCTTCGAAATCCTTCGCCACCATATGAGAACAAACTCTCATCCTACCAAAATAGCCCGCAATCCACTCTCCATAACGCTATAGGTTTTTTATTGTATTAATATACTCCCATGTAATTTTTATTGAAATATATATTTTGGGAGGTAGATGTAGGCTGTGAAGTGCTTTCAAAATAGATTTCTCATTCATTAAATAGAAAAGATCCCGAAGATATTATGATCCATTATGATTCATGTACCACTATCAACTATTCAGATTCTAATTGTGGGGATTATTGAAAATATTTCGCTCTAACAAATATTTAGTATATTAATATCGATTTAGTCTAACATCTCTAACCAAGTTGCTCATTTAATGCGTACTCTTAAAATTATACCTCAAAGACAACTTAGACCTATTGTTTTTGACATTTCTTTCTTGATTTTTTTTTTTTTTTTTGTGGGTACACAAGCTGTGCTTAAAGAATGAAGAAAAAAAGGGACCTACTAAGAACATCACCAAGAACCCACGTAGAATCCAAAATTAGTCTTATATATAGGTGAAGAGGGTAATTAAAAAATGAAGATGATTTCTTTCTCTTACCATTTCCAAGTCTTGCAAGATAAAAACCCTAAATATGATTACGGTTTTAAACAAGAAGACAGATATGAAAAACACTCTTTTCAATTTTAATTGATGCTCTTGCTTTAGCAATGCTTGTTTCATGTAGAACATTATTATTTATGGGAAATAAAATCAATACATTAGCCTCTTGGACAGTGGACATCACCTACATTTGTAAAGAAATGACATCTGTGATTTTTATGGCTAGTCACAGGACCATTTAATGTACCATTAGATTGCATCTTTTGGCCTCTTAATATAATTTGAAGAGTTGTTGATCATTGCTTCTCATCGTACATATTGAGATCGCAAAAGAAAGAAAGAAATGACATCTGTGATTTTTATGGCTAGTTACAATATCATTTAATGTACCATTAGATTGCATCTTTTGGTTTCTTAATATAATTTGAAGAGTTGTTGATCATTGCTTCTCATTGTACATAGTAAGATCGCATCATTTAGACTTCGATTGTGACACTTAACAACTTTGAATGCATTGTTTTATTTTCGTGATGTTGGATGAATATATATACATATTTTATTGGATGCTATTTGACGATCACGATTGGCACACCCTTGTCTCATGCCATCGAATCATGATACATCAAACCAAACATTAAATAATCTCAACCATCCAATCTATTTAGATTTTTAAAAATTTGAAAACTCCCTAGCTTACTAGTACAAATTGCAAATTGCTATGCAGCCAATGCATCCTAAGACGCTCAAACACCATTTCAGCCATGCACATGCATCATGTGTCACATGTGCGCATGAAGAGATGAACATGCGGTGCCCTTGGACTTCGTTGATAGTGTAAGAATATTTTAAAAATTCCAATGTTTTACTCCAACTCTTCTAATAAGCTAGAATTCAAAACTTTTTTTTTTTAATGTAAGATTAAAGAACTTACCAAAAAACACTCTGCTTCATTCTTACCAAATAGGTAATTTTGTATTTTATTTCTCACTCATATATTCATGATTTTAGTTAAATAATTACATTAACATATCAAAGAGTAAGAATACTCATGGTCCACCCATAAATAGTTGTGAGACCCACTTATATATTTAATTCAAAATAGCAAAAAAAAATCACATTATATAAGTAAGTTTTTCTAATAGGTGTCAACTTATAAATTAACTGATTGGCAAATTATTTAAAATGACTATAACTTTTTTGTTTAAACTATAATTTA
The DNA here is from genome assembly GCA_030144865.1 of Tinospora cordifolia. Classification (NCBI taxonomy): domain Eukaryota; kingdom Viridiplantae; phylum Streptophyta; class Magnoliopsida; order Ranunculales; family Menispermaceae; genus Tinospora; species Tinospora cordifolia. Next base: position 12,206 of record JAJIYU010005509.1, read on the forward strand.
AGCGATTCAAGATATGTTAAAAATAGAATCAAAAGACATTTTCAATACATCATGAATCACTCAAATAAGAGTTCAAATGGAAAAGTTATAGTGATTTTGAAATAGCAACTTGTGAGGTTACCTTGGTCACCAAGTTTAATAATTGGTTAGTCATTGGTTATTGCATGTTAATAATCACAATTTTTTTTTTGTTTTAATTCAAATTCAAGCAAATTAAATTGCATTTGACAGAAAATGAAAGACCTTTGCAATGGATCTCAAATCATCTAAAGTGAAATTAAAATGAGAAAGCTATGATAATTTTTAATGGATAACTATGCGGTTACTCGGTCATGTAAATAGAATGAAAAGAACTTTCAAACATGTATTGAATTACAAAGATAAAAGTTATAATAAGAAAGTTGTGAGTATTTGAAATAACTAAATGATTGGTTAACTTGGTGGCCAAGCTAATTTGTCTGTGAATTATTTTAATAGTCATAACTTTCTTAATTTAACTTTGATTTAATTGATTCAAAATGCATTGGAAAGAAAATAAAAAGACCATTCTTATGGATCTCAAATCATTCAAATAGGATTAAAATAATTTTTTTAATGATCATTTCAAATAACTAAGTAGTAAATAATACCAAATTAATATCATTCGGTTAATTATTTCAAATTATCTGAGTTATTATTTTTACTTTATTTGAGTGATTGGATACATGTTAAAATATATTTTCATTTAGCTTTCCAACATATTTTGAATTCTTGACATCAAAGTTTTTTAAAAGAGTTATGATTATTTAAATTTGTTAAATGATTAGTTAACTCAAACACTGATAGATTACTTATTGTTATGACCATACTTTTTCATTTGAACTTTAATGTTGGTGATTTAAGATTTAAAAAAATTGTATTCTTTTTAACACATATTGAATTACTTCAATTAGAGTTTAAACCAAATCTTATGGCCATGTAAACTTATTAAATGTAACACCCCAACCCCCGTATCTTTAAGCATTAGACATAACCACTATTCTCTTGACAGTGGACTTAACCAACTAGCGAGTCGGGCGGGTGTTACTTTACAATTGACACACACTTGTTCTTCTTTTTTCAATATCTCGTGCCTTTGTATAAAAATTTAAGAATACAAAATTTTTACTTTAATAAAATCAAGAAAAATTAAAAGAGATAAAGAAATTCAAACTATTTTATTCATAATAGAAAAATTGAAAGTACAAACTTTTCAAAAAACTAATTATTACAACGGAAAACTTCAAAATACTTTTCAGTAGAAAAGATTTAAACTTTGGGCAACATGCCCTTAAAAATTCTAAAAAATAATAAGGTAGAAACTTTCTAAGAACTATCCATGTTCAGCTGCTTCATAGGTTTCATGTTCCTAAAAAATAAGAAAGGAAGGAGTGACATAGCCCAGTGGATCTTTTTCAAACAACCATCTTTCATATTGAAACTCATAACACAATCATAATTCAAACACTTGCAATCATTAGGCGTTTCAAACAACAATTTGTTCAAGTCGAGTCTCAGACCAAAAGGGCTTTTAATCTCTTGATGTTCTTAACTAAGTAAATGAGGCCCACTCGGCATCAACCCGTTAGTACACGTGTCGACATCAACCAGTTACACGTGATGACTCACAAGGTACTGTGGTACACGACCCTCAAGTACTTAGGTCTGAAAACCATATGACCTAACTCATATGAAAAGAACATCCATAGAGTCGCCTTGACCACTATGATGGTACGTGGTTATTATCACCATCGTCTCAGATTAACTCTTATATCATGATCTCATAAAATAAATTTTAGAATAAGAAATCAAACTAAAATTTAGAATATACACAATCAATTCATGAAACACTCATAAAACATGTATCATACTTTAATTCAAAGCCTAAGTATGATACTAACATGACATGAATGATATAATTGTTTAAACATGAATCAAAACTGAAAAACTGAAATAAACTTTTAAAAGTCTGAAACTGAAATTGAAAATCTTTGATTTCAGTGAAAAACACACAAACAATGAGTATGCCATAAATTTAAATAAGAACAAAAGGGTGTTCTAGAAATCACTTCCACCTTGTGACGCTTTCTTTAGAAATTTCTGTAGTAATTTCCCCACGTACTAGTGCCAACGAAGATCACCCAAATTAATTTCCCAACTCAAAAGAAAAACTTCTCACACACAAGAGAGAGGAAAGAAAGGTGAGAAGAGGTGCCAAGAAAAAGGCTTAGAAAAAATAAAAAGAAATTTCAACTCTTATTTTTGGAATGAGAGAAGTGAGAGCCTAGGGGGGTTTATATAGATTTTTAAAGGAGAAAAAATAGAAACTTTTGAGTTTTTCTTGGAGTAAAACACATAAATTCTCTAGAATTTCGTATCCTAATTATAAGAGGAAAATAAGTATTTTCGATATTTTTTTTAGAATTTAAAAATCAATTTTGGATATTTATCTCGATTTTTCGATAATTTTCGGGGAATTTTTCGTCAATTTTTTCGCAATTTTTCTGATGCATCGGATCGTCTTCGAGACACGCACACGGATCAGATTGGAGGGTCAAGATTGACGGGTGCGGAGTTGTACCGTGCGACTTCGCAATCGAGATTTCGCGGCTTTGATTGCGGCTGTCCGATCATCCTTAATCATCTTCGTCCGTTTGATCTTCATTATCCTGTGCGCTCGGGCGTTGGTGCAGATCATCTTGCGGCCTTCAGATGGCAAGATCGGATTCAAATCGACGGTTTGCAGTTGTTGGATGCATTTTGAGTTATATTTATATAATTTTCGGCCAAATTTCATGTTCTATTTTTGAATTTTTGCCAAACCTTAATCCAAATTGATTTTCTAATCTTGTTTTCATAAAAAATTGTACATATCCTTATATTTTTGTCTATGATATCCCATAATATACATTATATTCATATATTTTCTTCCAAAAGTCCCTTAAAGTAATTTTATTCCTTATTTGGCTAAATTAGGACTTACCAAATTTTTCATCCGTCAATTCCGTATAATTATCTAAATAAATTTTTAAATTTCATACAAATTTTTGAGATGTTACATTGAATGATTAATATTTTATTTAAAATGGACACAATTTTCTTATTTTTAAATAATTAAAACCCTCTCTCGAGGCGCCTTAATCCTATCAGTTAATGTGACACCTCATGCAACACCCCAACCCCCGCATCTTTAAGCATTGGACAAGACCACCATTCTCTTGACGGTGGGCTAAACCAAATGGCGGGCGGGGCCAGTGTTACTTTATTTCTATTTCAATTATTTCATGCCTTGATTGTATTTAACAGAACATAACTTAAATTTAAGAAATTAATAAGGCAATAGTAAAAGAAATAACTAAAATTCATAAACTCAATTAATTAAATAAAATTGAGTACATAATTTGATTTAAAAAAATTATTACAATGGAAGTCTTAAAACTTGGGCAACATGCCCTTACATAGAAATTAAAAACCTTTTAAACAAAAAGAGTCTAATTAATATTCATGGTCTTTATGTGATTCAATAACCTGAAAAATAGAAGGAAGGGGTGAACACATAGCCCAGTGGATCTTTCTAAACATCTAAATCATTATTTCAATTCAAACAAACTAAGCATATCAAAAACTTTTGTACATTAGGCGATTCAAACAATTTTCTTGTTTATGGTTGACATTCGGACCAAAAGAGGTTAATCTCTATGTTCCACATCGTTGGGAGAGAGAATCACTCTTGGAAACTCAAACCCCATATCTATCAAGTGGGATCACTCTTGGAAACCTAGTTCAAAATCATCAATGCTAAATCGGCAAGCCGGGTCGGGGGTTGGAACACACACGATGACGTCTATCCCCGCGCCTATCATCGTGCCGGTATGTGGATTGAATCATTATTTAATCTTTTCTTAGTGATAAAACACACAATATCAGATTAAACCATCGATGCAACATATACAAAATATGAATCAATAAATATTTAGTCATGGCAAAATTCATGTATAACATGCATCAATATTCTTACTTTCTAAACATGCATAATATGTATGTTCATGGCACATCAAATAAATAAAGCATGCATATTAAAACATACATTCAATCAATCATCTTCAAAACATCATCACACATGCAAGACTTATTCAAATTAAAATAAAGAAGTAGAAGTTAGAAGTCACTTCCACCTTGGATGCGTTCCTTCTGTATGCCTCTGAAATCCGGCAGAGTTCCGTTACTTTAAGGCTTTCAAACACTCAAGAACTCTCAAGAACACTCAAGAATAGATCAAGATCACTCAAGAACTAAGGGAATTGCCAAGAAGAAGGCTAAAGAGAGTCTAGAGGGACTAGTATGCTCTAGAATTGAGATGAGATGAATTGTGAGCATGGGGGTGTTTATATAGAGTTCAAAAGGGTAGAGAATGACAAGTTTGTGGTATTTTCTTTGTAGGAAACTTGCCAATAATTCAAATTTTCGTGCCCCCCAAGCATAGGAGATTAGCAAGTAATTTTTTAAATTTTTTTTGAGAATTTAGAAACCAATTTTCAGATTTTTGAAGTATTTTTATTGATTTAATTCGAATTTTCGGTTATTTAATTCAGAGCAAACGATCCTGACCGTCGGATTGGTCTCGATCGACGTATCAGATCTTCGATCTGGCAGGTTGCATCGAAATCGTTAGATTTTCCTCGAGTGTAGTGTCTGGTTCGCGATGGATCGAGATGCGTATATCTGGGCCGTCAGATATGCATCGATCGCGGTGTGTAGTTCGCGATGGATCGAAGTTCGTCTTTGTGGGCCGTCGGATGTGCAACGATATCTGTGTGGTTCGTGATCGAAATCAACGAAACCATCTTAGACCGTTTGGTCTTCCTCGATCGCTGTGTGTTCGCGATTAACGAATGCGCGTTCAATCCCGATCGTCTGATGATCCCCGAGTAAAGCGTTGGTTCGCGATCGATCGGAGATGTCTCAATTCTGGGCCATCAGATTGTCCTCGATCGCAGCACCTTTCGTGATTTATTCCTACGGTTTTGATCTGCACTGTTGGATGGATCTCGAGTACCGTACCGATCTTGATCACTGATCTGGGCTGCACGATGATCCTTGAGTGCAGTGTCATTTTTTATCAGATGAGATGCATTCGAACCTTTAGATCAGCTTGATCGTTTCTGGGCTGTTGGATCTCATGGATTCGGTGCTCTTAGGTGTTGTTTTGGACTTCAATCTCATTCGTTGGATTTTACAAATTCGTTTTGGACCGTTAGATGCCGTTTCTAATTACCAAATTGCTTTCTAATAATGTTATTGTCCGAATTTTGCCAATGAAACACTTCCTAATTGATAAAAACTTGATTTTCTTGTATATTCCTTTCTATTTTAATAATTTACTAATATTTTTCCCTTTCTAATTATTTAATATTGCATTTATTTGATATTTTTTTATTTTTAAATATTTTTAATGCCAATAATTAAATAATTTGTATTTTTTATTTCCATATATTTTTATTTATTTCATATTTCATTTTCAGATAATACCTTATGTAATTAAAAATTAATATTTACATAATGCTTTGTTTATTTTTTTATAAATACATGTACACTACATTTTTATTTAATTATATAAATTGTTTTATGTACGTATTAACATTTATTATGCTAACACACACCTTATTCATACACATATTAGCCAATATGTGTATATACTTTATTTCTATTTATTTCTTAATCAACTCTTTAAATTTCATAATTAATTCTACTAAAAATTAATTTTCATTTAATTATCAAATTAAGGTCTTATTTGCTTAATTTTTACTATATCTCTAATATATTTTATTTTTCATGTGCCAACCCACAATTTGCATCCAAAATCTTTGAAGTTAATTTATTTAACTTATTTTATTTATTTTAAATTATTTGATAAAATTCTAGGATATTACACCTTGGCTCCCAGTGTCTATCTCTGTCTCTGTTGCAATGATGCGTCGCGGGGCCACGCGCGAAGACGATATGCGCTCGTTCGTTTTGTGGAAGGCACCGGGTATCTGGTCGTCCTCCGAGAGCCGGAGGCCATGTGGTTCATACCTCTTTCTCATTCAACCTCAAGTTTCAAAGCCTTTCTTCTATACAGGTTATGAAGTCAAAATTAAAATGCACAATGATCGTCAAAATACTCATTCCATTTTCTTTTTCAGCAAACATGAAATTCATAAAATGCATGCAGTGGAATTCTAACCACACATAGACCATGATGAAATCATATTTGACCAAGTGAAATACTTTGCAGCAGAATAAAACTTCAAACTCATTTTTAAAGTATTGAATGAAGATACAACATGGCCCAATAGGCCTAAGTCTCAAAATGTTTAGTTTACAAGTGAAACAATTTGAAAATGAAAGAGGACACATGCCCCGTTCGAATTATTTACAACAAAAAAAGATAAAATAGTAAATCAAAAAGAAAGTTACTACAACCTCCCAGCGAGGTCTCCACCCAAACTGATGGCCCATAAGCTGGCCCACTCCTACAATGTTAATGATCACTTTTAATGAAATAATGGGGTGAGCTCGAGAGCCCAGTAGATCATCCTTACACATTACTAGCATTATACAAACCTGAACACAAAATATGCAATCACTTTCATTACATTAGACATTTCACACAATGACTTGTTTTGTTATCATTTAAGACCGAAAAAGTCTATAACCCTCAAAATCCCTTGTGTGGTCCGGGAGCGAATTCGTGGGTAATGCCTAAGGGCTAGTTACCTTCGGGACTACAATATAAGGATGAAAGTCTGTAGTGACTCTCCGTTCGAAGACACAATCAGCTGTCGCAGTCAGCTCTGGTAGAGACACCCACGATGACACTCTAAGGCCGATCACTATGCCGATACATGGAGTTATTAAATCTTAATTTAATCTTCTTTGGTCACACATGTCATTCCAAGTCATACACGATCATCAATGTAACATTCAAAGTAAAACAAAATTGATATGTTCAACCATTCATGGAGATCAACTCATAGAAATCTCTATCTAAGCATGTTATAACGCAAGCAACCATGCATCATGGGTATACACCAAGTCAACTCCAAACAAGATCAACCCAATAAGTCCTAGCATGCTTCTAACACATTCTAAGCAATCCAATCATCATGTTATGTATTCAAAATTTGGATAAGGCTAGGGAGTAAGAAAATCATACCCACATAGTACTCCTCAATCTTGCGTCTTGCCGTGCATGACTCAGATTATCAATCTATAAGGTTTTTAAACAATGAGAATATGTGAGTCTAAGGCATTCATGACATAACCAAAACCCTAAGGTTTGTGTTCTTGGCGCATGTGTTCCAAAGTGTACCCAAAATCGGAATGAGGACAAGGGAACACAGGTACACGTTGCATTAGCGCAGCAATGCTTCGCATTGCTGCGGTCGTCGGAGTAGGCGACATGTGCTTAGCACCTCAATACTTGGTCATTAAGTTTAAGACACACATTAACTCAAGGAAAAACAGTTTACATTTGAGGAAAGTGTTTTTTCTTTTTAAAAAGCTAAGAAAACCAGATCTCAAGAGGATTTTGAGATTTGCCTTAGTGCAAGACATTTTTCAAGCGTGCCTCAACCCGAATCCACCCTTGTTGATGTTGCTCTTGGTGGATCAGAGCTTGATAATGGTAGAGAATAAGGAGCTCAAACCACCCTTAGAACCCAAAAGAAAACTTAAGAAATGAGATTAGAAAGTTTGGTGAGAGTTTTAGAGAGAAATCAGTAACTTGCGGTGGAAAAATCTCAAATCTAGGGTTTCCTGCGCACTTTTCATTTATATAGAAATTGTCGTATTACCGCGATCACTGTAGTAGTACCGCAGTTATTATAGCTTTACTGCGGTCACTGTGCAATTACCGCAGTGGACAGACTGGTGCACGTTGTTTGTTTTCTGGGTTTTTGCGTGATTACTGCGGTCGCTCAAACACTGATCACGGTCACCAGAATAAACTTTCCTATTTCGTTTTTAGAATTCTCCTGCAATTACTGCAGTCACTATAGGACTGATCGTGGTCATCAAAATGATGTATTTCCCTTCATTTTCTAGGTTTGTCCGAAAATACCGCAGTCATTATTCCAATTACCGCGGTCACCAGAACGAAATTTTGGTGTTTAGCATATTTTCTTTGCAATTTCTCGTGCTTCCTGGATTGGTATCACTTTTACATTTATTTTAAGCTTGTTTAGACTTATAGTACATGGTTTTCAAACTTTCAGGGTATTACAGTTAAATTGCCCAATACCCCTTCCCGAGGCGTACAATGAATAAACTAATGCATTAAAAATATTAATCACATGCAACCTCCTAGTCAATTATTTCAGATAGGTCTATATTCTGATTATCCAATTATTGAACCTCTCTCTTGAGTTAATTCAATAATCTAAATTCAATTTATAGGTGATCAATCAATAAAAAGCACTAAGCACACAGAATATAAAACATTGTCTCAAAATAAATTAATTAAAATAAAAATCAAAAGTTCCTACAATCTAAATAATATCTTAGAAATAAAAATACTTAGCTGGACATATTTAAGAAAGTACTAAACAAAGAATTAAATAAAATAAAGATCATACTAGACTAGACTTTAATCTCGTTCTTCAATTCTCTTCTTCACTTTTCTTCTCTCTGGTCTTCAATAACTGCTGGTCTTCAATAACTGCTTTCAAACTAGAATCATAAATCTCGAATTGAATGAATTTAAAATTTATGTATTGGTCTCTTTATAATGAATTTTAGACTCTTTATTAGACTATAACTCTAAATTGTAATCAAGACCCAATAAAAAAAATCACGCATTGCATTATAATTTGTATTTTTGTCTTGACTTCCAACCTTACCCTTGCTTCTTATTTGTATTTACGCTCCTTTGCCCACCAAATTTATGTAATTTTAATTCATGTGTTGTATTCCAATTATTCTAAACTTGCAAAATAATTGAGAATCCTTCCTCGGACATTAAATTAAAATATAAATAAATATATAAGAAAAAATTATATTAAAGTACTTTAAATACATAAATAATATGTAATATGAATATAATTGATCATATATCTAATTATGAGTAATTATGTCATATTTTCTACCTGAACTCATGTAAAACATATGTAAAATATAAATAATAATCTTAGTATGCAATGCAATTAACAAATGATATTGAAATAATATATATAGATAAACTCTTAAAGATATAAATAATAACTTATGAATAATTTAAAAAATATGGAAGCATATATATAAGATATTATGAATATATGCTATATTATAATATCTTATATACATTGTATAATATATTATAATATTATATATATATATTATGTTATAATATTTTACTTATATAGTAACAACAAGTAATAGTTGAATTCTTTAGTTGGTGGAATCTTATAGTTCACAATTCAGTTTTACAATTCATTATTTTAATCCTGCAAATGATCCATGATAAGATGTGCGTCCTCATATAACCTTGGCGTAATGCAGGCGTATGAAAATGCTATGTATCTTGCTAAGAGTGAAATAGACTACATAGCAAATTTAATTAGTTGCGTCGTAGTTAAAAATACGGAGGTTGTGCTAGAGTAATTAACTACCGAGTATAAATGGGATAGATTTACGAAAAATTATGGCCAAGACTTTGCTATTCTGGGTTCATATAAATTGATGGATACAGCGCATGTCGACGGGACAGCTGGAAAAGCAAAATTTTTTAGCCCTGCCGGCCCTTGAAGTCTCAATTTTAAAATAAAAAAACAAATTATATTTATACTTATTTTAACATCATTATCACTTTTTTTTTTATTATTAAACCATTTGTTTTTTCTACTTTTTATTCACGCCTAAAGTCCAATATGTCAAATCAAAATGTCGGGGCAATAAATTTTAAATAGAGATTTTCAGAGATTGTGTTAA